>JAPYXV010002722.1:0-12882 GCA_028533065.1 Trachops cirrhosus
CTGGAATGGAGGATGGGGAATGAAATATAAGGTAGGAAGTGGCAGTTTATTTATATAGGGCATCTCCTGAGATTCAAAATTAGGGTTCTGGCAGAGATCCTACTAGTCCTAATATTCTGTTGCCATGGCTGCTTAGCATTTGGAAAAACTGACAGCCCATGGCAAAATAAGGTGGATTTGCCAGGACTTTGCTGGAAAATATTAGAGATTAATAGTCTCAGTAATATGGGTGTGTTACAATGGAAAGGCTTTACTATGTACTACTAGAGAATCAATGAGCTATGTTCTCTGGTGGGGCTCAGAGGGTCCTCCTTTCTCTAAGGTTATAGACAATGTGAGAGTAAGGGCACATCAATATTGCTGAGAACCAGGAGCTATTTTCCATAGAACAGTTAACAATAGCAGATAATGCTAAGGAACAGGGTGGGCTACCTAGTATCAGTGAGAATGATGGTAATTTCTTTTTGTTTTTAAAGATTTTATTTATTTATTTTTATAGAGGGGAAGGGAGGGACAAAGAGAGGGAGAGAAACATGTGTGTGGTTGTCTCTCACATGCCCCCTACTGGGGACCTGACCAGCAACCCAGTGCCCTGACTGGGAATCAAACCAGTGACCCTTTGGTTCACAGTCCTGATACTCAATCCACTGAACCACAATAGCCAGGGACAGAATGATAGTAATTTCTAATTGTAGAGGACATACAGCAGCACTTGACTATGTGAGATACGGACATGAATTTTGTAATGGTCAATAGGTCAGAATGACAACCAGGAGGCCCTGATCTTTAGGAAACCCTGTATATCTAATCCATTAGAGCCTAAAGTGAGAGGGTTGGTAAGCACAAATTCACAAGAATATAAGTGAAAGTGGTAGAGAGCGCTCAATAGAATACTGTTCATTAGAGACCAGTCACTGATGTCATTTGATTGCATTGAGCCCCTATATAGAAAAAGAGACAATTCATCTATGTTAATATTAGACTGAATTCCCAATATGGGTTTACATTTTTCCTTGCAATGCCTCAACCTGCACCAATGTCAAGCATTCAAACTTACTCACTTTTTGAATGCAGCTGCCTTCTCTTTTTGGTGAAGGAATTTTAACAATGGATACTTGACCAAGGACTTTACTGATCCCATCATAAACTGAACCCTTCAGAAGCCACCAGCCAGAGAGAACTTTAAACAGGTCTCTAAGAAGCTATTCAAAGTTCTATCTGTAACTCTAATAATGGATCATGTCCCTTTACTGATTTATTTTTCTTCTCTGTCCCACCTCTTCATCCCTTACTAATGATGGATCACCATCAGAAATAAAATACTGGCACTTAAATCAGGGTCCCAGGATTCGCTGCTATAGAGTCCCAAATCTGGAAACATACTTGACTTTAAAAAAATAGATAAATGACGTGTGACCTCTATCAGTTAGGTATGGGGTCAGCAGCAAATAATAGAAAACCATACAAGTAAAAGCTGAAATACAAAAAAACAAGTTGTCTAATATAACAACAAATTTGGAAATCTTCAATGCAGGAATGATATAGCCTCTCGGTTATGCCGACAAGGACCCAGGATATTTCTCAGGCCTTCGCATACGTGTCCTGTTGCATCATGCCACAAGAAGGGGGCTGTACTCTTAGGCCACACATCATTTTTACAGGCAGAAGGAAGTAGGAAACATTTAGGGAAAAAGACAGAATCAGCAGATATCTACTTACCGTACATTTCTCAGTGGTAACAGTGAGAACATGGATAACCCTGGCAAGAAGGAAGTTTGGAAAGCTAAAATTTAAGCAGTTGAGTTTATAACTTTTGCAGCCTTTATAAAAAAGGTATGGGAGCAAAAGGATGAAACAGGAAGAACAATTAATCCATGGTGCTATCACACAAACAGGCAAACTCAGAATTTGGTTTTTAACAGTTTGACCTGTTCTAATCTCAAGATTCTTCTGTTTTCTATAAGTAAATATACAATGCATGTTAGACTGTAACTCTCTAGAACATTTGTAAAGGAAATTACTTAAAGTAATTCAATATATTTAGTTGTAAACATTTTATGTAACTTATTTATTAATTTAAAACATATATACCAAATATCTACTAATTTCCATGAATAGAGCAGACAAGATTTCTGATTCTTAAGCTTTGTCAAGAATTTCCAAATAATTTCTCATATAAAATTTATATCTCTCCAAGTACAAAGATACCCGGAGTCTTTCAAAAATTGTAAATGTGTTGAAATTTTAAGAAACGCCAAATATAAAAAAGTGAAAGGGGATATACCCATTTTTGCCCATAGCCTTGAGTTATTGGCTACATGACTCATAGGCAACTGTTTGCTGTCACAGTGTCCCTGCTTTCTGCCCATGCTGTCTATTAAATAGCCTCAGATGAGAGCTGGCACTCAAATCTAGAGCATTCAATTACTTTTACTTTTTGTGGCAACAAATGATTTTTTCCTCTGCCAATTTTCACTATTAGGCTAATGGTCTTACATATTTTTTAATTCACACTCATATTCTCACAACTCCTAGAAATGATATAACAGCAAGATTTTTATCACCACAACTAGTAGACACCTGGGTCATTCCATTGATCATTTAGAAAAATATTTCCAAGCTGTAACAAAGCTAGTTCTATGTGCTCACTCATCTCACTCTGCAACTTCTCTGAAAATCGTGTTTCTCTAGTTAAAAACACACATATAATACACACACAAAACACACACAAAAAAAAATTAAAAAAAACGACAAAAAAACCTAGGGATATTTTTAGATGCATAACATTATAAAACAAAAATAACTATAAAATTATGAAGAATATATAAATTTAAAGTGATCTTTATTTTATAAAGACAGTTTTTTCTCTAACTGTATCAACACAATGGTTTATTTAAAATACAGCTGACTCTTGAACAACCCAGGTTTGAACTACACAGGTCCAGATGATGCACAAATCTTTTTCAGTAAATACCTGCACTGTTTTCAATCCATGGTTGGGAGTCCACTGACTATGCCATTTTATGTAGGGGGCTTGTGCATCTGTGCTTTTGTTATCTGTGAAGGGTTCTGGAACCAAACCTCCTGAATACCATGAGACAATTTTGTGGGTATCAAAATTTATACATGGATCTTGAGATAGTAAGGATGTCAGCACCCCCAAATTCCAGCATTGTTCTAGTGTCAATTGTATATATTATAGTCATTTAGATATATTATTTCTAGAAGTTTAGCTTCTGTTTTTAAAAGTTCAGAGTCATTGAGATATAACTGATATGTAAAATTATAAGATGTTTAAAGTGTACATCATGGTGATTTGATATATATATACATTTTAAAAGATTTCCACCATCTAATTAATTGACATATCCATCATTTCACATATTCATATTTCTTTGTAACTATTGTTAAAAATATTTTAGTTCCACTCTTAGCAAATTTTATTGTATGATATAGTGTTATCAACTATATTATATTGTTGTCACCATAGGTACAGATCCTTTACCCTCCTGGTTAAATTTACTCATAGATAATTTACTATTTTTGATAAAATTGTAACAGGGATTATTTTTCTTAGTTTCTCTTTCTGATACTTTGTTTTTAGTGGATAGTAACACAACTGATTTTTATATATTGATTTTGTATCCTGCAACTTTTTGTTTAATAGACCTAACAGTTGTTTGTTTTAGTCTTTAGGATTTTCTTTATATAAAATTATACCATTTACAAACAGGCAATTTTACTTGTTCTTTTCTGACTTGGATGACTTTTATTTATTTTTCTTGCATAATTGTGTTAACTAAAACTTACAGTACTGTGGTGAATAAAAGTGATGAGGGTGGGCATCTTTGTCTTGTACCTGATTTTATAGGAAAACTTTTTTAGCTTTTCACCATTGAATATGATACTGTTAGCTGTGGGCTTGTGATTTACAGGTACTATTATGTTGAGGTACACTCCCTTCTATGCTCAATTTGTTGAGAGTTTATTATATAAAGATGTTGAAAATTTGTCGAATGCTTTGTTCTGCAGCTATTGAGACGATCATATGACATTTTACTTTCGATTTCATTAATGTGGTGCATCACATTCACTGATTTTTGGCTGTTGAATCATTCTTGCATCACTGGAATAAAATCCACTTGATAATTATGTCTTTTTTAATGTATTTTAAATTCTGTTTGCTAATATTTTGTTGATGATTTTTTTGAATATGTGAGATCTGTCCAGAAGGCATACAGCCATGTAATATAAAAAATAGAGCTCTTTATTTCATTTAAAAAATTATTTATTTATTTTTAGAGAGAGAGGAAAGGAGGGAGAAAGAGGGAGGGAAACATCAATGCATGGTTGCTTCTCTCGCACCCCCTCCTGGGGGCCTGGCCTGCAACCCAGGTGTGTGTCCTGACTGGGAATCGAACCAACGACCCTTAAGTTCTCAGTCCAGCACTCAATCCACTGAGTCACACAAATCAGGGCAAATAAAGACTTTTATTGAAGAAGACACAAGATACAAGAAACAATGTATGTAGGATAATGATGCCTTAGTCCCCTTAGTCCCTTTCAAAGTAAGCGCCTTGGGACCTCACACAGTTCTCCAGTTGCCATCAGCTGCTCCATCACATTTTCTTGAATCTCATCAATGGTCTGAAATCTCTTCCCTTTCAAAGGTGATTTTAATTTTGGGAAAAGCCAGAAGTTGCAAGGCTGTAAGGGAGGCTGAATCACCTGGATGATCTGATGTTTCACCAAAAATGTACGAGACATGATGTGTGAGTGGGCACGTTGTTGTGATGAAGTTGCCAATCACCAGTTGCCCAGAGCTGTGGTCTTCTGAATCATCTGGATAGTTTCTGTGTAGGACTGTTCTAGCTTAACACAAAATTTGATACTGGCAGATTTGCTGCCCTACTGTCATTTTGAATGTGACAGCCACACAGTACATATGCTCACTCAACAGTGCCTACCTTCTCCACTGCCTAGTAGAGTGAAGTTGTCATTTTTCACTCACGTATATTCCAATCCACTCTCCTTGGTTACCAGGTTACATTGATGTCCAAATCGTTCTCATTATATTAACAATGGTTGGACTTTTTTCCAGACAGACCTCATATATTCATCATGGAAATTGCCCTGTAATTTTCTTTTCTTGTAGTGTCCTTACCTGGTTTTGGTATCAGGTTAATGTTGGTCTCATAAAATGAGTTTGTGAGTGTTTCCTCCTGTTCTCTTTTTTTTGGAATAGTTCAAAAGGGTTGGTATTTGTTCTTTAAATTCTTGGCAGAATTCATCAGTGAAGCTGTCTGCTCTTTGACTTTTTTGTTTATTTGTTTGTTTGGAGGCTTTTAGTAACTGCTTCTGTCTCCTTAGATGTTATTGATCTGTTCAGATTTCCTATTTCTTCATGATTCAATCTTGGTAGGTTGTATGTTTATAAGAATTATGTTTTTTCATTGTTGTCCAACTTGTTGACACATATTTGTCCATACGGTCTCTTATTATCCTTTGTAGTTCTGTGATATCAGTTGTAATACCACCTCTTTATTCCTAAATTTATTTTGTTCCTTACTTTTTCTTATTAAGTGCAGTTAAAAGTTCTTTTTTTACCTACCTTTTCAAAACCAAGCTTTTATTTTCATTAATATTTTCTATTCTCTTTTCAGTTTTAATTTCTTCCCCCTCTGAATTTTTATATTTCTACCTTTATTAACTTTGGACTTAGTCTATCATGTTTTCTCCTAGATTCTTGAAGTGTAAAGTTAGGTTGCTTATTTGAGACCTTTGTCTTCTCAATGTAGATACTTAATGCTATAAACTTACTATTAAGGATAGCTTTTTCTTCATCCCATAAATTTTGTTATGTTGTGTTTCCATATTTATTTGTATCAAGATTTTTTAAATTTTTCTTTTGATGTGTTCTTTGACTAATTGGGTGTTCAGTCAAATGTTTTTAAATCTTTACATATTTGTGAATTTTCCAGTTTTCTTCTTGCAATATCTAGTTTTATACCTCTATAGTCAAAAAGATGCTTGACGTTGTTTCATTCTTTTTAAATTTACTAAGATATGCTTTGTGGTTTAACATATGATCTTTCCCGGAGAGTGTTGTAAATACTCTTGAGGAGAATATGCACCCTGCTACTTTTGGATTAAATGTTTTATAGGTATTTGTTAATTACATTTGATCTATTGTATAGTTTATGTACAATGTTTCCTTATTGATTTTCTGCCTGAATGTATCCATTGTTGAAATGAAATATTGAATTCCCTTTACTATTATTGCATTTATGTTAATTTCTGACTTCAGTGCTGTTAATATTTGCTTTATATATTTAGATGCTCCTATATTGGGTGCATAAATATTTACAAATCTTATATCTTCTTGTTGGATTGACCCTTTTATCATTATATAGTAACCTTCTTTGTCTCTTATTCCAGTCTTTGGCTTAAAGTCTATTTTCTCTGACACAAGGACCAACTACCTGTGATCTCTTTTGATTTTCACTAGTATGGAATATCTTTTTCCATCCCTTCACTTTTACTCAGTGTGTCTTAAAGTTGAATGAGTCTTTCACAGGCAGCATACACTGGGAATTTTTAAAAGTCCATTTAGATACTCTGTGTTTTTTAATTGCAGGATTTATTTTATTTATATTTAAAGAAATTGATAGGTATGGATCTACTGTTGCCATATTTTTAATTGTTTTTTGAGTGTTTTGTAATTCCCTTGGTTCTTTCATCTTTCCTTGCCCTCTTTTTTTGTAATCTGATGATTTTCTGTAGTAATATGCTTAGATTTATTCTCTTTGTTTTCTATGCATCTATTATTGGTTTTTGCTTTGTGGTTACCATGAAACTTGCATAGAGCATCTTATATGTCTGACACTCTTTGAAGCTGTTAACAACTTGACTTTGCTCTACATTTGCTCTACGTTCTAAAGCTCTACATTTTTTTAACTTTGCTGTACATTTTTATTCTCCCCAACCCCACATTTATGTTTTTAATGTCACAATTTATATATTTTTACCTTCTGCATCCATTAACAAATTATTTAGTTATAGATATTCATAATACTTTTGTATTTTGAACTTTATACTAGATTTCAAACTGTATTCAAAGCTATCATTTTTTTGTGTTTCATGTATAAAATGTCTCCTGACCTTACTTCTCTTACATCCAGATGATGATTTTAAGCAGGTGCCAGCATAAGTCAATTTTATAGAAATTCCCTGCTGTACTAATTAATGCCTCATTATTGTATATCGAAATTTCTTTATTTTGTAACTAGAATATTATATGCATAAATATATATAAATTTATATGCACAGATTAGTAACATTATGTATAATTGTCATTTCAAGCTATGCTTGGGAAAATATTTAGTAACAGAAAGCAATTACTAGATCTGGTAAGATTTGGAGTCACTAGGCTCAAGCACTTGGCTTCCCAAGTGCTTTTGAAAACATATAATAACAAATAATATGTATATATTCAAAACATATAATGTAGTTGTTTAATATACCTACACATTGTGAAGTGATTACCATGATATGTTCAATATATCCATTATTTCACAAAATTACCATTTTGTGTGTGTATGAGGATGATGAGAATGCTTAAGATCTCCTTTCTTAGAATATGTTTAATATGGTTGAATCTCCTTATTCCTCAAGTATACAATAAGTATTATTTAACCATAGTCAACATGCTATACATTATATCACCTGAACTTATTCACTCAATTATTAAGTACTGATCTATCAAACTCAACACAGTTATTAATCTGTTAGGGCTATCTTCTTTTGTGAACATTGTAAATAAAGCATTGATAACAATTTTTGAAAAATTTCCTTTCAAAGATTTTTAAAATTTATTTTTAATTAAATTTATTGGGGTATCATTGGTTAATAAGATTATATAGGCTTCAAGTGTACAGTTCTATGACACATCATCTGTATATTGCACTGTGTGCCCACCACCCAAAGTCGAATCTTCTTCTGTCACCATATATTTGACCCCCTTTACCCTTTACTATCCTCTAGCCACCTTGCCTCTGGCAACGACCACACTGTGGTCTGTGTCTGTGAGTTTTGTTTGTTTTTCTCGTGTGTTCATTTGTTGCTTTCAGTTTTATAAAGTCAAGGAGAAAACATTGCCTTTTTAAAAAATGTTCCTTATTCTTTGGTTTGGAAACCAAGCAAAAGAGAACAACTGTGAAATACATTCTCTCTTGAGATATTCAAATATTACCAATCAGATTATGGTTATGTAGGAATTATTAGCCTTCAACTATTTATTTAAGTTGATAATACATATCTCCTATTTGTAAAAGGAAACTATCAGAGCCAACTTACTTATAAATTATTTCCATGTTTAAGGGATATACCTTGAAGTCACCTTTGTTACAGACTACAAATATTTTTTTAATTTTTCATATAATTCCAGACTTTGCTTGAAATCCACCACCTTCTTTCTTTTCTGAATTATAAATAGAAGATTACTCCTCCATACCTTAAAAATAAAACATTATTATGTTAAAAAAGAATCTTCACCATTCAAGAACATTTTCATGTGCTCCTATATTTTGTTTAAAAGGTTAAGGATGAAGGTGGTAAGCAAGCAAAGTTGGTGACATATTTAGGACCTAGTATATACAGGAAAACATCTTATTACCTTTGCATTCAAGGGAATTCTACTTAAATTTAATTCTATATTCCATGTTGTTCTATGGATCTCTAACTTTTTTGCTTTGGTATGTTTGAATCTCCTTATTCCACAATTTTTATTGAGCATATATTGCATTTTTATAAATGATCCTTAATATCTCTTTGAGGTATAAAATTATATAATTCTATTGTGTGCATAAGCTATCTACATTTTAGAGTATACAAACAGACTTCTAGTATGCTATAAATACCTTCACACAGATTATCCAGAGTCCAGTTACATAACATACCTTGACTGAATCATAATAATTCTTCTTCTAATAGTTTAAATAAGTGGCATATATGTAAGTGTAATAGTGTAAGTAAATGGCCAATTATAAGCAAAAATAAAGAAAATGTGTATACATAAAATACAATTATATAAATGTTTGGGTCTAAACTCTGAGAGATAAATAGTTCATCTACTATTATTCCAAAAATATTGATAGTTTTTTTCTTTTTTTAGGAAAAAATACAATCTTTTTACAATTCTTTCAAATGTGTTTAAAGTTTATTCTTTCAAACATGAAGAACACACAAATCAGTTAATTGTAATAGCAAAGGAATTTTCTGATGCCTCAACTGCCCTAGAAATTAACCTATTGTCAATATATACACATCAGCACAATTTAACTGAAATTTCTACCTTACTGAGTTGAGTGGTGTTTGTTAAATTAGTCCATCTAGTTCATTTGAGTTGGCAGGCACATTTTCCCACATGCCATTTGATCATGTGACTGACAGATTTGGTTGGTGAGACAAGCAGTCATTTTTTACCATCTTTCCAATCTGAGGCATCCTCTTTTCCCATATCTGTGCCATTTTGTTCTTGCCATCTACCTTGTCTTCCCAAAATGCTCATCATGTTCACTAATAATAACAGGAGAAGTTTGGAACCCTTTGGGTAATTTTCTTCATTCACAGGAACACCGATGATTTATATGCCTTGTTTTTTGAAAGACTGGATGAAAGAGACTAAAATGGCTTGTGTCCCAAATCACCATTGGTATGGCAATTTCAGTGTTACATCCTTTGCACCAGAATTTGGGTAAGAACAAAGCTTAGCTGTATAGTGCCTGACAAAAAAACAAGCACTCAACAAATAACTTGATAGATCAATTATGTCAATTAGGTCGATAGAAAATATTGGTGTTCTCTTGAGGAAGACCTCTTCAATATCACCTATGCTTAAACACTACCCAACACTAAGTGACTCTGACAAAAAGTCCAAGGTCTACAGTAAATATTTCTTCTCTATTAGTAAGGAGAAATGCACCAAGCAGCAGGCATCCAGTCTCAATTAGGCTTCTGTGCTTGACTTGCCTTGTGATTGAGAGTCTGGAAACCTCAGTAGAGAAAGAAAAATGGTGTATGTAATTTCCATTGGCCTTCACTACAGCCACACAGGTTGCCATCTAAATCAACTTGTAGTTGACAGCAGCTGAGTCCAGAAGTGAACTGCTTGTATTCAGACCCATGTGTCACATTATGACAATGAAATTAGAGAACAAATACACCAGTAATCATAATAATCATTTGCCTTAAAGTAGAAAACACACAACCCTCTATTATGTCCCTGAAAGTATTTACAAATGACTTGAATTGGAACAGATTATTCTTTCCACAAAATACAATGAATGCTATTTCATTACATCTTGTAAGGTTTTACAGCCTTCAAAAGAGTTAATGTCCAATGGTTGATTGGTTTTATGCCTTTGCGGGCCAACTCATATTTTTTAAGCCTAATAATTTCCAGGGGCAGTTGCAGAAATTTCAGAGCACAAAGCATTTTAAGATAAGAAAGAAAGACAAAGACCAAAAAAGGACTTTGCCAAGGAACATATATCATCTATTTGACCAGAGACATCTAACTGATGTGACACAAAAGAAAAATGCTCCATATGAGTGTTTTGTTTCAAGACATATATAATCATAATGTCACATCTAACTCCCTTTTCCCTGATCCTTTCATGTTAGCAACGTTCCAGTCAATAAGTTATCAAAAGACTGTTTCATTACCTGGCATTAGCCTCAGAGATACAGACCATCCTCCTATATTTTGAGAGGAACATGAGCTAGGTCGAAGGATATTAATTTAATGGAGAAACACTCACCCAGCCAAATTCTTCCAAGAAAATAAGCAATGCACCATAACATTACCTGTTGTCTGAGAGATTTAAAAAAAATCTCAAAATGACCCTTCTTAGACTTCAACAATCTAACTGCTAACAAATTATACTGCTATATAAAGAATGACTATACTTCCACTAGGTACTATAAAGTGTCCAATTATGGGTCTGATTAGAAAGGAAGGACATAAAGTAATGGGACTTTATTTAGAAATGTTGTTATTCTCAGTACAACTAAAGTGGTTTCTGTGTTTTGTTTTATGTATTACATTTATTGTACCTTTCTGCAACTTGCCCAGATTTATCTCAATAGGACAAACATCTGTCACATTTTGCACACTGCTTTAATTTGATTGTCCCTGACCCCTTAGGCAAATACAGACAGGTGGAAAACATACTGGCTATTTCACACAACATCTGTAGTCACTTTAGCCAGTCTTTCTTTATGGCTTATCACAGCATGGGAGGGCTACAGAAACCAATCTGCTTCTCTCTCATTGCAGCAGAGAGAACCAGGTGGAATTCCTCCCTCTGTTTGCTTGAGCAACTCCGTCCCACTTAACATTTACAAATGGTGGCTGAAGAGAACAGCTGTCTGGTTGCAGAAATGGTCCATATGGATTAGGGGAAAAGAGAGAAAAATTTAAAAATGGAGAGGGTATGCTGTTCAATTAAGTTATCTTTACTTTGTAACTCCAAAGGAGTTTAATAAATGACCACACATGCAAACACACACTCCTGAACACACACACACACATTCATACACAAAATGTCTTTAGCAGCAATTTGATGTGATTAATGAGGCTGCTCTGCCACATCTTGAGGATAGCTTATTAGTCACACTTAATAACACTTGCATAGCCTACTCAAAAAGCAATATATCCTTATTAAGTGTTTCTAGCATAGAACTGAGAAAGACCTTAAAATATCCTATGGTCAGTTTCTAATACTGGTGAAAAAACCCTGAAGTAGCCAAGACTAATAGGTATTTTGATGATGATAATGATGATGATGATGCAGGACAAAAACCAGAAATACAGATACTCTAAAATGCCCTTTTAATCATTATTCAAGGCAAGAAATTCTTTCTTTGTAACTGAGAATTACTTTAATCAAAATCAATGTCCTCTAGTGTAGACAACAATGGAAATAAAGAAAAATCGCCCAACTATTCTAGTATATAAACACTTAATACACTTAGAGGTGGTTGTTAAATCCTCTTGGATTTAAGGTGTTGTCCATCATCCTTCCTCATGTAAGTACTTAATTTCTTTCTAGTATGTCTTCCTAATATGATTGCAAGGTGATTCTTATTCCTACTTCTTTTCCAGTCTAATATACAGGGTCTGGCAGAATTAACATCTGCTCGAGTATGGTTGGGAGGGTAATAATATGAGTGTAATACATTACAGTTTTAATTTGAACATTTCAACTGAAATTTCATATCGTATGCTTGAGTGTGATATTGTTATGTTACAGAATTACATGCTTATGGTTTGGTAATAAAATATTTTGTAATAAAAAGGGGTGTTATTTGTGCAGTACCTTGTATATAACATTCCTCCCACCCTCCCACCATAGATGTCTATATTCCTCATTTCCTTGACTTTATTTAATTTCTTGTAACCATAAAATACAATTTCTTGTATCAGATCAGATGTTTATTGTTGGAGTCCAGCTCCTGCAGGTCCAGGGAATCCCTATGGAAGGAATGGCGTCGGCGAAGAATGACAGGAAGCTTGGTGCTTTTAAGCTCACCAGCTGGGCATCTCTGCCTTGCTGGGGTGAGTGCTTTATTTTATACTCTGGGGTAAGCATATGTGGCAATGTGGGAGCAAAAAAATTTTTTTGTTTTCCAGAGTACATTTACTTTATCATCGTTGTGGAGAAAGCATTACATAACATTTGGATATAATTAACAACACATGTTATATAAAATACAATTGAGTAGTTAGTTAGATGCTTTGCAGTTTGCAAGCCTTATCTATATTGACATCATCTCTCTACCTGAGCCTCTTCCTTCTACTTATTTTGACACCTTATTTTT
>JAPYXV010002723.1:0-12880 GCA_028533065.1 Trachops cirrhosus
ATTCCCTATACATTTTCCTTTTTTCACTTTTCATAGCCTTCACTTTTTCCTCTATTTTGTGGCCACACTCAACCATTTTTGTGAGCATCCTGATTACCAGTGTTTTGAACTCTGCATCTGATAGGTTGGCTATCTCTTCATTGCTTAGTTGTACTTTATCTGGGGCTTTGATCTGTTCTTTCATTTGGGCCATTTTTTTATTAATCTCAGCATACCTGTTAGGCATAGCAAGAGGTGTAATCTTAGGTATTCACCAGGGCAGGGCAACCCAGGTCGCTGGGCTGTGGTGCTGTATGTGGGGGAGGGGTCCAAGAAGGAACAATGCCTCTTGTTCAGCTTTCTGCCAGGTTTCAGTCACTTCCTCTGCTACCCACAAGCAAATTGGGCCCTTGTGCTGCTGATTCCCAGATAGGTGGTTTTGTACAGGTTCTAGGTCTTGTGGGTCTTTCCAAGAAACTCTCCTGTGAGGCTAGGAGTTTATTCCACTTCCTCAACTCCCACAGGTGTTTTTAGTCAGAGGTTTTGAGGTTTTATTTTCCCACATTGGAACCATGGGTTGCGTGGTCTGTCTCGCTTCTCAGTTGTTCCTCCAGGTTTATCCACATGCAAATGTGGGACTGCCCGCTCCACCAGCCACCACCTTGCCTGCCGCTGCTTTGCCATGAGTCCTTTCTGCCCTGACTGCCCTTCTCTGCCCCTCCTACTGGTCTGGACAAATATTTCTTATTTAATTCCTTGGTTGTCAGACTTCCATACAGTTCGATTTTCTGGCAGTTCTGGTTGTTTTTGGTTTCTAAATTTGTTGTTGTCCTTCTTTTGGTTGTGTGAGGAGGTACAGTGTATCTACCTATGCCTCCATCTTTGTCAGAAGTCCTATGGTACCATCTTGAGGAAGAATTTTTCCCCCCTGTAACCAGCTGTTTTTGCTCTTAAGACTTTCAACTGATAGGTGAGACCCACTTACATTATTGAGAGCAATCAGCTTTGCTTAAAATGAAATGATTGTAGATGTTAACCACATCTACAAAAACCTTCACAGCAATACCTATGTTAACATTTGATTAAATAACTGAGTCCTATAGTGTGGCCATGTTGACACATAAGACTTTCACACTCATAGGAATGTCAAACAGAGCAGAGCTAGCTAGCTCATGGAAAGGTCTTGGATGACGATTGTAGGGTAAACAGAGGCAGTCTGGCTTCCTCATCCAGATGTCTGGGCAACTAAGGGAAGCAGTCTCCCATAGCCTTGAGAATGGGCCTGACAAACTGTTCCCATAGCCTTAAGTGGGCTCACATGAACAAAATCATACTCTGTTATACAATGTATCCTGACACCCTGCTGGCTTTATCTGTACTTAGTATTTAAGGAGGTTAGGGACTTCCCACTGCGGGGCAGGATACACTCAGAGACATGCAGCAACACGCAGAGGGGACACACAGCTTATAGCATGCATGGATTGCCCACCCTGGAATGAAGGCATGTCAGACATCCCAACAACTCTGTGAATATTCTTCCATCTACCCAAATCCTGTGAACCTGTCCAGACTTGACCAGTAACAACACAACGATCTATAACCTTCTGTAAACCTGAGGAAGAGAATGAAAGCCTCTAATGAGAGAGAATATAAATAGAGCAAAGGGACTATGGTTAACTCATGGCTCACTTGTCCACATTCAGTGTTTGAGGCAAGAATCATGAGCTGACCAACTAGACAGGGAATTAATGTGATGTAGGTAAAAGGAAAACCTTGGAAAGGGGGCTTACATGAAAGCAAAGGTAAAAACTGTTTCAAGAATAAGGGAAAGGTTGCTGAAAATTTACTTTAAATAGAGAAATGTCACTAACCATTAGATTTAGCAACATGAAAGAGAGAAAGTGTTTGAGAAGTTTCATCTTGAAAGGAAATAAAGAAAGGGAGTATTATTATTGGAAAGAAAAAAAAAGCAAAAAAAATAAAATAAGGCATCCATGCCCAGCCTGGGAGTTAGGGCTACTTTGTAAAGGAGGTGAGGTCTAAAAATGAGGTAAACATGGAGGGATTTTCATGACATGTTAACAACCACACACTTTTCACCCCTGGACAAGTGGGGGCCCTGAGAAGGAAGCTCACAGTGAACAGATTTGAATTTTAATTAAATTACTATAGTAACCAGAAAATTATGGATTGTAGGGGGGCATTGAGTTGGGGGAGGAGTAGTTAGAACTCTTTTATAGGAGAAAAGATGATGGGGGCCTAAAGTACATAGGAATGAAATATGCTTCATTCCTTTAGGAAATAAAATGATCACATGCTTGCTTAAATGTAGGTGTTAGAGACGAAAAAAATTGCCATAATGACTGTTGTCACCCCCAGAAGCAGAGTCCAAACCATAGGTAGTCTTGTTCATTTTGCTTTGCCTTTTGTTGGTTGGGGTGGAAGTTGATGAAGTGATCTTTGGGTTGTCTTGGATTTGTGGTGTGTGAGGGACACTCTGATGATGTTTTCAGCAGATATCAAAATCTAAACTTCTAGAGAGACAGCTTAGCTCAAGTCATGAGACTGAACAGGATGCTTGGCGCCATGGGGTCGATGGCATAATCCCGAAGAGTGAGGACAAAGCTGTGACTACTTCTAGAGTTTCAGAGATTCATGGGGAATTTTTGATTGTCCAAGATGTGGACTGTGTTGAGTGAAAGTTTGGCTAGTGCAGACAGTTTGCTGGTTGATAGTAAAGATAAAGATAGGAAAAATGATTTTGAAGCAGCCAACAGTTCACATTTCTAATATTTTTTCCCTCCATAGCTAGCCAATATGTGAAGGAAGCATCTTTATTATATCTTTTTCCCCTCTGGCTTTCTTGCTGTGAGTCTTAAGTTACTAGTGGCCTGCAGGAGTTTCAATACCAGTGTCATAGCCAAAGGTTTAGAAGCTGACTTTAATGGTTGGAGTGCTGCTAAGAGTCATCTGTTAGGCTAAGGAAAGCCAATCATTAGGTGACACACTCATTTTGTACTGCCAAAGAAAGAGCAGCCAAGGAGTAGAAAGAAAAGCCCAGAGATTTATCAGAGTATTGTTGACTAACCTCAGTGTAGAAAAAAATGAAGATTTTTTTATTAAAGTGCTGAGTAGCACATAAGCCTTAGTTCTTAGCCTCTTAGTTCTTATAGGCTACCTATAAAAACATCCTGAGAAGCCAAATTTGTCTAAAGCATGGGGGTGCTTTTTTGGCTTGAATCCCAGAATCTTCCTACACTGTACACTTGGTGGGGAGGTCAGGAGAGTGGCATAATTTATATGTTTGGAAGTGTGATGGGTATAAAAGGAATGAAATCATTTCTTCACTTGTACCGTGGATAAATATATCTGACAACTCTTGATGTATTTCACTTCAGTCTCTAAGAGTAGCTGTATACTTGGGGGTAAACACTATGCAATTTGAGAATGAAATACGGGTGATTGTGCATGACGAGATGAGGTAACACTGAGTGTTTGCCAGTCCTGACTATGGATCGAAGTGCTAAAGTTTCAGGCGGTGTGAAAGAAGGCAGGTGATACACTCCGGATAATGAATATGAGTGAGTTCACTGATGATACCCAGATGAAAAGTTGAAATCCGTGGAGAAAAACATAGCTGTCTACTTTGAAAAATTTTTAGGTAGTGGAGTCAATACATAAGAGAAATACTATTACAAAAACATATGGAATATCTGCAAATATAATAACTTGGTTTTTGTGTTTTAAAAAACTACAGGAAAGTACAGAAGATAACAAAGCAAACACCTGTACAGCCAGCATTCAGAATC
This sequence comes from Trachops cirrhosus, assembly GCA_028533065.1. NCBI lineage: Eukaryota > Metazoa > Chordata > Mammalia > Chiroptera > Phyllostomidae > Trachops > Trachops cirrhosus. The sequence continues at coordinate 3,789 of JAPYXV010002723.1, forward strand.
AACAAATGCCAACATTTTTCTTTTTAATTTCTTTAAAAGAAAGTAAGAAAGCATTTGATAATGTAAACTATACTTTTCCTTTTGCATCTCAACTCCCATTCTCTGCCTCCTCAGAGAAAAACAGCATAGGAATTCGATGTCTGTATTTCCCATCCACGTTACACACATACACACATAACATGATACACACATAGATTAGATAGTGTTGTTTTTTAAATGCCCGTATATATAATATTGTAGTGTATTATATAACTCTATGTCTTACTGTCTGGGGTTCAATAGTATGTTTTGACATTGATTCATGGTGATATGAATTAATCTTATACATTTCAATTATTGTGAACCCATTACAACTTTGTTGTAAGAGTGCACCATACCTAGTTCCCTCATTTTGTTGTACATTTATTTTAACTCCATTATATGAATACATTATCAATATTTTATCTATTTTCAGTGTTGTGGAGTAAATACCCTTATTCATGTCTTCTGTACATGAGCATAATTTTTTCTAGAATATACAACTCAAAGCACAATAGCATATCTGAAACTTTAATAACAATTGCCAATGTGCTCTCTAAAGATTTAAGATCACAGATCACTCTGTGTGTTGCCACCCTTCAGGGCCAGGCAGGTTCATGGTATTCGTGCAGATGGAAAAATATTCATGGAGCCATTGGGATGTCTGGCATGCCTTTACTCATGGGTGGGCAAGCCACACATGCTGCAAGCTGCGTGTCTATCTGCATGTCCCATGTCATGGCCCTTGCTCCCCAGTGTGGCACCCATGGTGACACCTGTCCCCTTGTGTGCCTCTCATAATCACCCCCAGAAGAGAGCCCATACCTGTTTAAGTACTAGCGGGAAACAAAGTCAGCAAGATGCCAGAACATTACATAACATAACATGCACATGTGAGCCCACTTCATGTTATGGGAACAGTTTATCAGACCCAGTCTCAAAGGCTATGAGAACACTAGTTATCAGGCTTCTCCAAGGCTATGGGAACACTGCTCCCCATAGTTACTCAGATCTCCTGGGTGAGGAAGCCAGACTGCTTCCACTTACACTACACTTTGTCTTCCCAATAATATACATTGGTATTTTGGGGAAAATCTTATCAAAAAGAGAGTTGGCCATACCTTATGGATGCCTGACAATTTAGACCAGTGTGTTTATGAATGATGGGTTAGAATGAGGGAAGCCTCACAAAGCACAAAGGGCAGTGTAGCTGATTGTATTACTGTTTGACAAAAATTCTAGTGGCCATCTTTTAACAGTGGAAAATTGTAATGGTGGGAAATTGTAACGAATCCCACCATTCTTTTGACATTGTTTCTATAAGTGCTGACTCTGACTAATATGTGGCTTATATATGAACAGCACATTTGCATAAGAATCTTAGGAACTAACTTCAAGAGATACAGACCCTGGCCTTTAAGCATTCCATCTCTGGGAGATTTGCTGACACTTAACCATGGAGCCAGGGTGATGCACACCAGACCATCACTTGCCTTATTGGAGTGCACTGTGCTCATCTGCACGTATAGAACTTTGCAACCCCCTCCCTTGATCTCTTCTGTTCCCCTCTCCCTCCTTATAAACACCTCTGCCTGCACTGAGAGGTAGCAATGTGCTTTGTGATACAAGTCTGCCATCTTCCAGAAGATGGGCTTTGAGACTTGAGTCACTCCTCTTCTAGGAGATGGGCTTTGAGATGTGAGTTCCCCATCTTCCAGAAGGCCAGAGTCTGCAAATAAACCACTTCCTTTTACATCAGCACCTGCCTCTTGAGTATCAACTTTCATAATGGCCAGCAGTTGCACCTGCATTTGGTTACACTGTCCACAGGGCCTCCTTGCAGTAGGCCTCACCATGAGAGAATAACGCTTCTCTGTCCTTGTGTGCTTTTGCAAAGGATATATGAATAGAAAGTTAGAAGCACTCATTTCTGAGCAAAAGTTTTAAGAACCAGCCCATAGCTTGCCATGTCTCTGTCTTCCTTTTGCCGAGCAATTTTCCACATAAGGGCCACTTACTTCTTCCATGCAGGTCCCAGAGAACAGCAGGTCCTCAAATATCGTTGTTTCATTTAATGTAATTTTGTTACAATACCGATGAGATCCCATAGCAAATTAACTCTTGTTTATACCGATTAACCTGTGGTAAAATTGGTTTCACTCTACATCATTTCACTTAAAGTTTGAAGAACCTATCAACAAGGATGATAAAGAAGGATTTATTGTAAAGGCAACAGGGAGATCTTTAGTCAACCACCAAAAACCACAAAGCAGGAATGAAAGATAAACTTTTGTTGTTGGTATCCACTTAGATGGTGTTGTCATTATTGCTGTGGCATAACTGTGCCTATCCAAACTGCTACAGATACTTTTAGAACAAAGAGAAGCAGTGGTGGTAGCAGCTGCAGAGAAATTAAATGAATGAAGAACTTTGCACCCTAAGAAAAAATGTTTTAGGGCTGTGCATATTGATGTTTGAATCAATAATGAAATGCTACATTGTATTGGTATTTAGGACATAGTTTATCAGAACATTAGAACTTTTGTAATTCCTTTTATCACTATACATAACAGATGAAAGCAGGAGAAATCCAACATTCTAAATTAGGAGAAAAATAAGAAGTTGTCTATATACCTAAAAAACTTCCCATATGAAAATTCTTTGTCTTAAGACTTTGTTTTCAGATCTTGAGAGAGATATAACAGTTCTATCATCCTTGAATATCAGAGTGTATTAGGTAATATCCATTTATTTTTATTTAAAAATAAGATAGAATTTTGCAATTCAGTATTTTATTTGCTATTACTATAAAAATATCAGCATGCATAGGTTGGGATTATTTAAGAAAATAACGTAATTAGAACATAATACATTAAAAATGAGGAAAAATTACTTGTTCAAAATTCTGAATTTTGGTGCTAGAGTGGGAGAGGATAAGTTACAAAGGATATTAAAATGAATGGCTCCATACTCTTTGGCAATTCAAACAGATACCCATTAAGCAAAAAAAAAAAAAGTATATTTGTTAAGCTTTTCTTCTATGTTAGTTTTAGTGTTGTGTGAAAGAGAGACTCAAACGAATATAAACCATAGTACTTGACCTCCTAGACCTCAAAATACACTTGGGCAAATAGGATATAAACACATGGAAAAGCATCTAGTGGTACTGATAGAAAAGCAAGAAACAGATACAGATAAAGAGGATTCCAAGGTGGCTGTGGATCCCCATGGCTCTCTCCAAGGTCAAATAGCCAGCAAGTGGCAGAGACCAGACTGAAATTTGGCTTCTTCCAACTCGAAAACACAGCTCTGTAATTTAGAGATGCAAATGGGTGGCCCAGGGCCATGTGTAGTCCACAGACAGGTTTTATTTATTTGTTTATTTTCGCCTGAGCAGTTTCAGAAATTCAAAGAAACATGTAATAATAATTCAAAGCATTCCTATGAAAATTATATTCCTGTCAACTCTGAGCATCCTATTTCTACAGCACCAGCAGGCTGGAGCTAACTGGTGGTTCCAGGGGATGGAGTGTGCCCTGCCTGGTCCACCCAGTCTGTCTGCTCACAGGACGGAGGCACGTGCAGGCACTCAAGCCCCTCATTCATCCCTCCAGTCAGCCCCATCCTCTGACCAGCCAGAATAAGGATATTATGCAGATGGTATCTGTCCTGGTTTATATAAAAGAAATACCCAACTGGATGCCTAACATCAGAAGATTTAGTTCTCAAACTCTCAAATGTCACTTAGCCTGCACCTGGCTTCTTATACCATTTTTCCAACCTGCTGGGCTACCACTCTCTTGGTCTAATCTCTGTTTATGTCTTTCCTTGTCATTCCAATTTGATGCATGATCCACCTTCTCTTAGTCTGTGACCTCAGCTCTCCTCCTGCCTCTGGCTTTCATCTCTCTGACTCAGATAAAACAAACAACCTTCTCATCAACACCCATCCTGGTCCACTGGCCCCCAGGGACCCATTCTTCCATTACCAGAGCTTCATGGGCAGGACCTAGCCTAACCCACTTTCTTGCCAAAGTTTAATTTGTATTGGTTCATTACTATATCACTATTTTACTTATTGATTCATTTAGTTCATCTATTTTCAATTATTTTCTGAAAAAATATTCAGAAGAAATGCACACAGATATAGCAAAATGATTAAAATAAGAAAAGTAGAGTGAAATTCAAAAAAGTGGGTGAGATATAATCACGCTATTCCAATGGTGCTTATATGTAACAGTTATTAGCTTTATAGAAACCACAGCAGAAAAAAAGATACTACAAATTAATGTAAGTTATATAACTTTATCAAATAAAACAAGCATATTAATTCATCTGGAGAAAAAGTTTCTGCAACTGAGCTCTAAGGAAAAAAAAGACAATTGAGGTGATAATATTTTACAACAATGAACTGTTTCTCTGAGTTTGAAAGATAAATAAAGCTGACCCTTCCTTCAAAGGAGAATTTTTCAACACACAAGAACAGAATATTTTGATGAAATAAAAGGATGCATTCCCCTTTTCAACCTAAAAGTGTCCTCCAGTACTATAAACACCAGCTTGGCTGGAATGTTCCATCCGAGGGAGTGAACACTGATCCTGACCCTTCTGTGGTCTTGGACATGATCTAATTTCACTGAATGCTACTCTAACTTGCTAACTTTAATTACCACTTAGCACCTGAAAATGGATACTTTGAGGGCCACTAAGGAGAGCTTTCCAAGGTTCCTCTGAAGTGACACTATTTTTCTTGACAGGTCCATTGTGTGAAATAGACTCATCATTTCATTACTCCTGGACATCAAATTGTTGGGAGCTACAGCTCATTCCCTCTCAGCGTGTCCGGGCCTGACAGCTCCTTTACAACGTTTTTTGAAATTTCATTATCTCCAGTGAACCCTCTGACCTGCCCTTTGCTTGGCTGGCATCTACCCTCTTTGGGTAGGGGGCCTACCTTAAACCTTTTCCTTTTAGGGCCTTTCAAAGCTGTTCTTTGTAGGCCAGACAAGAGTTAGGAGCCTATGAATAATGCACAGAGAACTTCTTTTAACTTTCCCCTAAATTATCTAAGCAGACAAACACGGTCCCCTCAGTAAATGATTCAGCAGAAAGATACAGGTTACAATCAAAGTGTTTTCTTCAACCCAGGAAGCTATCGGAATTGGATCACAAGTGAAAATGCCAGATTTTTTGTGGCCTCAGGCATGTGCCAACCTCCTGGATTTGCAATGAATGCCAGACCCCCCTGCCAGTGTGAAGATAGGGGTTTGCATGTCCACAATTCTCCAATCTGGGCTTGCAGCCTTGGCTGATAACATTGTCAGAAGGATCAGCCATCCAGAGACAGCAACTGAGAGCCCTGGGTGATGATGGTGCTTTTCAATCAGCACCTCGCTCTGCAGAGCTGGCCAGCTTGTCAGTTGGCACAGAGGCCACCCATCAGCTACCTCAGACGGGGCGACACAGCCAGATCTGTGAAAAAGAGACAGCAGGTAACATGGGCAAACAACAAAAACAAATCAGAGAAAGAAACCGGAACATGGGTGGAATGGGGGCTTTGACAGAGCCAGTGAAACTCCTGCCTCCAGGGACAGGTGGAATGTAGCTTGACCATAAGCAGGCAAGTTCAGACCTGCCTTTTCTACAGAAGTTGGAAACTCATCATTCTGTGTCCTGATCTGAAATCTGGTTCTCTTACCTTCCCCATATATCTGTTTCTGAAATAATCATGTCGATACCTGATAGTTAGGAATCCAAGACAAAATATATTTTAGACTACAAAATGTTGACAAACTGTTCTTTAAAAAAAGTTACCCTAACAAGTACTGACATGATTCTTCTCAATTTTCTGTTTATGTGTTGCCTTGGAGACACAGCCTCATTACAGGTAAAGCTCCTCTTTCTCTAGAAAACCACAGTTGATGCGGAATCACTTTTGCCACTTTTTATAGGTACGCATTAGAAGATGCAGGTAATCCTCATGAGTTCATATCAAAAACATTAATTCCTTGCAGGTGTGGGCAGAATTCACAGGTGCTCCTCGAAATCTAATCTGGGCACAGGGCTTTACCCTTGATAGAACATGAAAGGGATGGGACCCTTCTTGGAAATCCACCTGCAAGCGACAGTCCAGCCCTTGGCACCCATCATGGCTGTGGCATAGCTACAACATGAGATGATTTTACCAGGGAGAAGTAATCACTTTGAAAACAGTTACTGACCATAACCGCATAGAAATCAGTCCTAGAAAAATATGTGGGGAAACTCATGTTCTGACTTGGCACAATGAGACTTCGAAACCCTCCTTCCTCTCTCAAGATGACTTTTTTACAGGCTGCTTGCAAAGATACAACACCAGCAAAGAATGGAGGATTCCCATCAATAATTGGGAGTGAATAAGAAGCTGCCACTAAAACCCCAAAATAGGGCTTAGCCTGTAGTGTCTCTGACATTGATCCAGGTATGATTATTCAGCTCTTCATTTTGGGAACAAACTGAACAATTCAAAGGTGAAAGACAGAAAGTTCAAAGAGATCTATTGCATTTTAAGGTTAAATCCAGCATATTTTGTTAGTGGTGGAAAAATTGTATCAGTGTTAACCTCACTTCTTGAGTTCTAGCTAAAAGAATAACTCAGAGCCAAGACTCAAATTATTTAAGAAAACGTTTATTTAGAAAGCCACAGAGGTAGAAGTGAGGCATAGAAGAAATGGGCTCAGGAAACAAGTCCAAGCAAAAGAAGGGCCTTTAGAGCTAAGGAAAAAGAGGGAGAGAGGACAGAGGGAGGAGAGGTTCAGGCCTGCTTGGTTGGAGGGATTTGGTAGGGGAGAAGGAGAGGGAGGGGGAGGGGGAGGGGGAGGGAACAAACACCCTGGGAAAAGATGCTGGCATGCTCCATACAGAAAAATACACTAGGTCCTCCATCCTCCACGTTGAGGCTTTTATCTGAGGTCTCAGGGGAGGTCCTTTAGAATATTCATCAGCTTTCCCCAGTGTGTCTCCTCAGGGCCTCCACTGATTGGTCAGTGACAGGGGAGGGGGTCATTAGTCATTGCAGCTGGTTCTGACATCAGCTTTGGTGTCACTCTGCCTGGTTTTGCTGCCTCTCTGGGTCTGGAGCTGAAATACAGCTGAGGCCTAGATGTTATCTTCAGGGGTTAATGCTCAAGGGAGTGGTTGAGCAAGGGCTCCTAGTCTTTTCTGTTGCCAGGTGACCCCCTGCACCTGGCGCATTGTTCCCATTCTGCTCATGCCCATCTAACTGTTTACTACATATTTCACTTAAATAAAAACCAGAGCCTACATACAAATACAGTATCTTTATCTTTTAGAAACCATGAACATGTAGAAATAAGTTTCTGTTTGTCTGACTTTTAGTTTTGTGTTTAATCTTCTGAAGAGGAGAGTGAGGATATTGTAGCTAGGCCTTGCTGGCTTAGGTACCTGACAGAGGAGGAACAGTCAGGGTTCCTCCAGTAGCCCAGACAAGACAGGAAGAACAGAATTGGAGCACAGGAGTAAAAGAGGAAAAGTGAGGACAATTTGCCTGGTTTTCAGGGCACGAAATTTGATAGAACATAGGAAATGATTGAACAAAGAAGAGAAATCAAAAAATTTAAAGCATTTTTATTTTATAACTTTTTATATATACTCAAAAATACAATAGTGTAATGAACTCCCATTTCTTCCACAAATTTAATAATTATTCAGATTTTGTCATATTTTCTTTATCTAAACTTTTTTTCTTTGCTAGAGTATGTTATAGGAAATCCAAAAGAGCATGTCACTACACTTTCAAATCTCCAACAAGCACTCTGATTCCCTTAAATGACTATAAAGCCATTATCACGCCCCACAAAATTAACAAGTCTCTTGAATCATCTAAATCCCAGTCCATAAAAAGTTCCCCAGTTGTCTTAAAAGTGTCCTTTTACATTCGGGTTTTTCAAATCAGGGTCCAAACAAGAGTAATACATTTGCTTGTTATAATTGTAAGTCACATATCCTATGTCATCTAGAGCCACCTTCCCTGGTTTCTATGTTTGTTTGTCCACATCACTGAGTTGTGTGGAAATCCCATCACTGGCTGCAAAAGGTCCCACATTTCGGAGTTGTGTGTTTACTTCCTCATGCTATTTTTTTACAATAGTTTTGAGCTTGGATGATTACTGGAATATTAAAACCACTGACAGAAATAGGAAAAGCTCAAGGAGAATGTGCAGAAGAAAGGTAAGTTATATTGCTTTTTTAAAAATAAACTTATTTTTAAATTAGTTTTAGGAAAGCAAACTTGAAGGAAAGGTACAGAGAGTTCCCATGTACCCCCTCTCCTCACACACTTACCAGCAGAATAGGGCCTTAATTAAATTCAGTGAACCTGCAATGATATATCATTATGACCCAGAGTCCATAGTTTACATTAGGACTCCCTCTTTAAAAAAAACCTATATTTTATTAATTATGGTATTATAGTTGTCCCATCCCCCACTTTATTCCTCTCTGCCCTGCACCCCCCTCCCACTGGCATTCCCCCTGCTTAGTTCATGTCCATGGGTCTTACATATAAGTTCTTTGGCTTCTACATTTCCCATACTATTCTTAACCTCCCCCTTTCTATTTTGCCTACCATTTATGCTTCTTAGTCCCTGTACCTTTTCCCGCATTCTCCCCCCTTCACCACCCTGCTGATAACCCTCCATGTGATCTCCATTTCTGTAATTCTGCTCCTGTTCTAGTTGTTGGCTTAGGTTTTTTTTTTGTTGTTGTTGTTTTTAGGTTTAGTTGTTAATAGTTATGAGTATGTTGTCATTTACTGTTCATATTTTTTATCTACTTTTTCTTAGATAAGTTCCTTTAACATTTCATATAATAAGGGCTTGGTGATGATGAGCTCCTTTAACTTCACCTTATCTGGGAAGCACTTTATCTGCCCTTCCATTCTGAGTGATAGCTTTACTGGATAGAGTAATCTTGGATGTAGGTCCTTGCCTTTCATGACTTTGAATACTTCTTTCCATCCCCTTCTTGCCTGTAAGGTTTCTTTTGAGAAATCAGCTGATAGTTTTAGGGGAACT
>JAPYXV010002724.1:0-12880 GCA_028533065.1 Trachops cirrhosus
AATTTTTGACAATATTCATTGTACCTGCTACTTCAGACAATTTAAACTGAAGCTCTTTTCACTAAGCGAGATGGATAAAGCATGCCATTTATCTTTTCCCTTCTTGAGATTTTTAGAAACACACATGCTTCCACCACAGCTATCTGACACTTCTCACCATAATTTCATCTTATAAACCTGAATTCTATTTTGAGTACTCCAGGTTTATGTTTAAATGACAGGGCCTTAAAAAAAAATGTGCTGCAGTTTTCCTTCTGTTACCTGAAAACATAATGTATATATATATTAAATATATTCTTACAAATGTCCAGGTCATGTTTACCAGCTGGGATTCTTTTACTTAATGTGTGGGTATTTTGCATTGTGATATTTAATCAAGACATTAACACAAATAGAAGATTGTTGATTTAAGACAAGTTTAAGATCCACTAAAATTAATTGTTGTATGTTTGTCCTTCTGGTGGCTGTGGAAGCTTCATATTCTCTTTGGACATCATTAGACGTCTTAGTTCTTGAAGTACAACTTTAATGCTATATGAATTTTGCCATTTTGTTAATACTGGTATGCTCCGTGCATCTACCATTCCACTGGAATTATTTATTCCATTCATATTAATTTTGGTTACAAATCTAACTGATGGAGGAGCTTCTGAGTATTTAGGTCCACATTCTACTTTCAGGCTATATATTCTGTTTTCATAATTTGTCCTTGGTGGCCCAATAATCACGCCTGTCCACCTTGTAAGTGTCATGTCTTCATCATCTTCAAGGCCCCAGCTAACCTTATCATCACCTACTCCTTTTTGTCCTTCTTCAAGTTCTTCATCAAGCGAAAATTACGAGGAACTTTAACTCCTGTGGAGACTGCCATCTTCTCCTGCACCCCGACGCAGCCTCTGAGAAGCACTTTATCTGCCCTTCCATTCTAAATGAAAGCTTTGTTGGATAGAGCAATCTGGAATGTAGGTCCTTGCCTTTCATGACTTGGAATACTTCCTTCCAGCCCCTTCCTGCTTGCAAGGTCTCTTTTGAGAAATCAGCTGACACAGTCTGATGGGAACTGTCTCCTTATCTCTTGCTGCTTCTAGGATTCTGTCCTTGCCCTGGCTGGTGTAGCTCAGTGGATTGAGCGCGGGCTGCGAACTAAAGCATCACAGGTTCGATTCCCAGTCAGGGCACATGCCTGGGTTGCAGGCCCACATGAGAGGCAACCACACATTAATGTTTCTCTCTCTCTCCTTCTCCCTCCCTTCCCCTCTCTAAAAATAAATAAATAAAATCTTAAAAAAAGATTAAAAAAATTATTTAAAAAAAAAAGGATTCTGTCCTTCATTTTTACCTTGGCTAATGTAATGATGATGTGCCTTGGTGTGTTCCTCCTTGGGTCCAACTTCTTTGGGACTCTCTGAGCTTCCTGGAGTTCCTGGAAGTCTATTTCCTTTGCCAGATTGGGGGAGTTCTCCTTTATTATTTGTTCAAATAAGTTTTCCACTTGTTGCTCTTCCTCTTCTCCTTCTGGAACCCCTATAATTCGGATGTTGGAACTTTTGAAGGTGTCCTGGAGGTTCCTAAGCCTCTCTTTTTTCTGAATTCTTGTTTCTTCATTCTTTTCTGTTTGGTTGTTTCTTTCTTCCTTCTGGTCCACTCCATTGATTTGAGTCCCAGTTTTCTTCCAATCTCTATTGATTCCCTGTGCATTTTCCTTCATTTCACTTAGCGTAGCCTTCATTTTTTCATCTAATTTGTGACCAAATTCAACCAATTCTGTGAGCATCCTGATCACCAGTGCTTTGAACTGTGCATCTGATAGGTTGGCTATCTCTTGGTCGCTTAGTTGTATTTGCTGTGGAGCTTTGATCTGTTCTTCCATTTGGGCCATTTTTTTTTTCTTTGGTCTGGTCTCGCCTGTTTTGTATGAGGGGCGGAGCCTTAGGTGTTCATGGGGCGGGACAACCCAGTTGCTGGGTTGTGACTCTGTATGTGGGGGCGGGACCCGAGAGGAGAGGGAACAATGGTGCTTGCTCTGCTGTCGTATTTCAGTCCCTTCCCCCACATCCCCCAAGGAAACTGGGCCCTTCTCGTGTTGATTCCCATGTGGGTGGGCTTGTGCATGCTCTAGGACTCCGTGGGTGTCTCCAGCGACCTCTCCTGTGAGGCTGGGAGTCTCTCCCTATGCCTCAACCCCCTCACAGGTGTTTTCAATTAGTGCCCCGAGGTTCTGTTTCCTGGTGCTGGGACCCTGGGTTGCACGCAGTGCCTTGCTTCACAATCGAGGCCTTGGTGGGTCTGCCAGTTGCTACCCCTTGGCCGGGGTCTGCCAGCCGCTGTCTGCGCATCCAGGGTCCACCCTCTATGGTCTTGGGCACCCGGGATGCCTTATGCGCATGGTCCCACTGCTCTTTCTGCCGCGACCCCTCTTTGCCCAGCTGCCCTACTCCGCCCCTCCTACTGGTCTGGATGAACATGTCTATTTTAACTCCTTGGGTGTTCGACTTCCACACAGTTCAATGTTCTGTCAGTTCTGGTTGTTACTCTGTTTCTAAATTGTTGTTGTCCCTATCTTGGTTGTGCAAGGAGGCACAGTGTGTCTACCTACGCCTCCATCTTGGTTGGAAGCTGAATTGATTTTCTTCATTTGCAACCATAGCAACCTGGTTAACTCTGACTGTGATGACAACAAGTGGCTTCCAGAATTATTACAAAGACAGCCTAGCGTGTCTGAAGTATGGACTGTGCACCTTGTGTGTAATAGATGCAGTTCCCTGCTGCTGCCCCCGGCCCTGTGACCAAGAGACAGGCCGAGCCTCTCCAGTGTGACTGGGAGGGGTGTCCTAGTATGACTTTAGGGCGCGTGTGTTGCATTCAGCAACCGCGAGAACAGATGCCAGAGACTTTCAGTGATTCAGAGATGTTACTTTATTGGCCAAGTTTTTACCTGCGCAGGGGCGGACTCTCAAAGTGTCCGGAGACACGGTGCCCGCAAGGGCTGCTGACGAGAGTCGCGCCGAGCGCTTACAGCTAAGTCCTTTTATATGGGCAGGCAAGCAAGCAAGCATTATACAGAAGCAGACGTGGCAGTTAGCTATTCGCTTACAGAGTCCGTAGGCGGGAACAGGGTTTGGGGATTGGCTCAACAGAGGTAGCTTAAAAAACCAAACATGTTAGGTTGCATCTGTTTTACAATCCTTTGTTCTTGCTAAGTTTTCCTTGCTCCTTACAGGGTGCAGGCAGTACGGCTAGATACTCACCATACTCACCTCCACACTCCACCCTCCATAGCACATCAAGTGCCCACTGCAGTTGTCATTCATGTAAGTTCCCTTTGATTTATTTATTTTATTGTTATTTTTTAAATCCTTACCCAAGAATATGTTTATTGATTTTTAGAGGGAGGGGAAGGGGGAAAGAGAGAGAAGGAGAGACAGAGAGAAAGAGAAACATCGACGGGTTGCTGCTCACACACTCCCAGACCCAATATTAATCCCACAACCTGGGAATATGCCCTGACCAGGTATTGAACTTGCCACTTCTTGCTGTTCAGGACAAAGCTCCAACCAACTGAGCCACCCAGCCAGGGTGAATTAAGTCCCTTCTAAAGTTGATCCAAATACTAGGGAGCAACCAGCCCTTTCCATCAGACAGCCCACATGGCTCACAGTACCCCTCCAAGACCCCATCGTGTACTGAGTGCTGCCAGTACCTGTTCTCAGACCTGCCGAAATGCAGGGAGCCTCCTTCCTCTGGTGCCATCACCATTGAGCTTCCTTGAGTTTGACACACACACACACACACACACACACACACACACACAGAAATGTGCACAAATCCTCATTAAAGAGCTTGACAAATCTTGAAAAGTGAACACACCCGTGTGACTGCAGTCCAGATGAGAAACCAGCACCATCTCCAGGGTGACACTTACTCTGACTTCCCACCAGTGTTGCCTGGTTTTGAACTTTGTGTTCACAATGAAGTCATTTAGTGCACAGCCCTGTGTATGACTTCTGTTGAACAGGATGCCTACAAGAGAGATCTGTGTTTGTGTGTGAGCAGTGAATGGCTCATCAGTTTATTTGTCCATTTCACTGTATATGGACATTGGGTTGTTTCCAGGTCTCCCCCTCCCTATTATTATGGATCATGCTGCTTTGGTGCTTTCTTTCGTATTGTAACTAGATGGAGATCGTAGGACCCACAGAGGGAGGGAGTGTTCTGCTCTTGCTTCTCCCTATTCTGTGCAGTATCGGGGGTTACCTGGTACTTGTATGATACCTACAGGTACCTATTTCAGAGGGTGAAATTCTCCAATGATCTTAAGCAGGCCTGGGCACCAGAGCTGGTGGGGCTTTCTCAGTGACATAAAGCGGTCCCCTATTCCTGTGAGCAGGACCAGGCGGGCCTGTGGTGGCAGGGGCCAGGAAGAGAGAATCCTGCTGCTTCACTTCAGACCAAAACTGTAGACCTGTGGCAACATTTATATTAGTAAATATAAATTTATATATATTTATATTATATTAGTTAGGAATTGTATCCAGTTGCAAGTACCAGAAACCCAGAAGGTAGTGATATAGGATAGAGGTTTATTCTCACAAGTCAAAGGCATAGGGACTCCTGGACAGGTGTGGGCTTCTAGAACATCATCAGGAACCTACCTGTCCCCTGTCCTTCTGTTCTGCTGTGCTTAGTTCAGCTCCATCCTCCAAGTCATGAAATGGCCACTGGATGGTGTTTGTTTTCTGTAGCTTTTTTGGAAGTGCTGCCTAATAGCTTCTGCTCAGATCTCGGTAGCTGTCTTTATTTGCACGGGGAGTGGGAAATGTAGACCTTTAGCTGCTCACCTGGTTACCAAGGAAGAGGGGAAGAAGGCATACTGGACAAGCCATGAGTAGGCTCCTGGCCAACATCCAATCCAGCTTCTTTTACCTGATTTGGGATACTGAAGAACAAGGAACTCTCGAGTGCTAGCAATTGCTAAAAGCAACTGAGCTTGATTTTTGAAACAGAATGCTTAAGCAGGCTGTGCTGATGTCGCTGATTCTCCTTCCTTGTGTGTCTGCAGTGCACCCTTGGGAAGGAAGCACTGTCCTTACCTTAAGAACAACCTTTAAACATTAGAACCTAGTAACAGTAGGTACTTTTGAGATAAGGAAAGGCTGTATTACATGACAATGCCAGGCAGGCTCCAGCTCTTTGGTGGGGGATGGGGGAATTTATGCAGGATTCTTAGGCTGAATCTGGAGGTTGGTGGTTTATTCCAGAGAAGTCTGGCCTCAGCCTGACTCTGCAAGGAGCTCAGGGGTGTAAATTCCTTCTCAGAGAAAGTTGAGATGGAAGCAGGGGCTTCCAGACATTGGCACTTGCCAGTCATTAGCTGAGGGCCGCAGAGCAGAGAGGGAGGAGAGGACTTTCGGGCTCTCCAGGCTCTGTCCAGGCAGCCCCAGGGCCTTGTCTGGGGAAGGGTGGGAGCCAGCACCCAGAGCTGGGGTGGGTGCGCAGGTCTGAATGAAGGGACCCAGGCAGATGTGGGCTGAACATTACATACCTCCTTTACACCCACAACCCCTCTGAGAGGTCAGGTGGGGAAACTGAGGCTCAGTGAAGAAGAGTGACCTGTTCAACTGTAAGAGCTGGGATTCGAACCCAGATCTGAATGTCACCAAAGACCCCAGGCTACTGTCCATGCTTACCTTTCTCTCTCGCTTATTCAGTCACTGGCAGGTGTTTGCTGAATGCCTACTGTCTACAGGACCCCGGCTCAGGCCTTCCAGCAGGGAGGCTGCCTGCCCAGCTGCTCCTGGGTGTCACCCTCTCCCAGGCTGAGCCTCAGACTCATTTTCCCTTGTAATGTCATCAGGAAACAGGCCATCTCAGATGTCATCACAGTGGCTGGGCACATAAACATGAGGCCTCCTGAAGAGTGAGCTCATGGGAAGGCAGATGAAGAGGCCCATGGGGGAGATCCAGGAGAGATGGGCCAGAGAGGTCTGTGCTTTGACTTCCACATTAAATGGCTGGGACCTGCTTCTCCTTGGAGTGAAGATGACTCATCCACTGACAAAGCCTGCAATTCAAGAAGGTGCCACTGGGAGAGAACTTGGAGAGCCTGGGGGTCCTGTCACAGTGGAGGACGGGGTTCCAGGGGGCAGTTGGCTTGTGTGCAGTCACACAGGGCTTTACTGGGATTTGACCACTCACTGGCTGTGTGACCTTGGGCAAGTTAATGAACCTCTCTGGGCCTTCATTTCCTCACCTTTGAAATGAAAGGAGGCCTCACAGAGGGCTTGGGAGGATTCAGGGAGTTATTGAAATTGTACCTGGAATGTACACAGTACACATACTCCACAGGGTTGACAATGGTGATTTAAGTGGTTGACAGGACTGTCTGGAATGCCCTCCCTCCCTGGCCCTGGTGTAAAGCTCTCTGTTGCCTCCCTCACCCTGAGTCCTGTCTCCTTGGAGCTCAGCTCTCCAGCCTCACCTGCACATCCTTCCATGCCAATGAGTGTGGAGGAGGGGTTTTGGCCTTCCTACATATCTATGAAGAGAGTAATACCATCAGGTAACTTTTCTTGACTGCTTAGGATGGGCATTTTCTTATTCATCCCCACCCCAAACAAGTTGTAGAGCCGCTCCTGACCCAGCTGGCTGCACAGCCAGTGCAGCTCATGCTGCACATTGGTGGGAGACTCGGGAAAGGGCCCAGCCTGGGCCAGGCTGAGATAAGATGGGTGAGCAAAGGAATGAATGAATGAGAAAATGTGTGAGTGAATATTCTGCCCTGTAGGAGGCCAAGCCAAATTGCTCACAGAGGTTGCTTCCGAAAGTTCTGGGTAACATCCATCCTGGTGCTGCCATGGGGTGGGGGTAGGGGGCCAGGAGCTTGAGGGGTCTGCAGATGACTGTCAGATGCTGAGGTGGGCTGGGTGGGTCCACTGGGTGAGACAACTCACTGAGGCTTGTTGTGAGGGCAGGGGTGGGGGTGTGCCCTGGAGTCCCCTTCCTCTTCTGGCTTCCTGCCTGCTGAATGCTGCAGGCATGCGCCCTTTGGACCCTCAAGGGGCAGCCCAGAGGCTCTCTGGAGGGACCCAGGAGGCCCTGCTAAGGATGAGGGTCAGTGCTGTAGTCACTGCTGGGGGACAGCTGCTCAGTGTGAAAGGGAAGAGCGAGGCACTCCTAGGGGCCCAGAAGTCCTGTGAGTGTGTCTCAGGCCAGACTGCCCTTCTCTGCCCATCACGCTGTGCAGTGGTGCACCTGAGGCTTGCCACTCTCTATCTTGCCTCCCTAGTCTGTGGAAGGGACCAAATGGGATGTCCCCCCACCACCCACTGTACTCCTCAGATTCCCCACTCTACAATACACCCTCTACCTTCACTCAATTGGGTTGGCTCCTTAACAGGTGAGGACACAGACATAGAGAGGAGGGGGGACTGCCTGCGGCTGCCCAGCCACTAAGTGGACACTATCGCTGTTCTGCCCAGAGGCCACCCCCAGAACTCATTTCTTTATGCTGAAGTCTGGGGACACCTGTGACTGACCTTGGGGCTTTATCCAGTTGTAAGAGAAGGTGAGTAGGAACAGCTGGGGTCTGGGAGTTACTGCCGCAGAAGTTCTCAGCCCACAGGGTGTGAGGTTGGCACCCACGGCCCTGGGCGGGCAAACTCTGGGACAGGCTGCACGCTCTCTCCCCTGCTCTGCAGGTGGGCTGAGCCCCAGGGCCCCAGTGGTAACATCCTTGATAACACCCGCTTTGTAGGTCCCTTCCTTTCCCTTCCCCACTTGCCCACTCCCCTGACAGCACATCCTAAATCAAGTACTTACCCTTAAATCCTTGCCCCAGAGTCTGACTCTGAGACTGCCCCACCTGTAGGTCAGGTGCTGGATCCAGACTGTGGAGCTCCAGAATCCACGTTCTTAAACACAGCTCTCCAGATCCCTCCTGTTGAGATCCGCGAAGGGTGCAGCCTTCCCGTGAGGCCTGGTACCAGGAAGGGCGGCGGCTGCTAGTGTTACTATTTGTATTTGTGTCGCTGCTGTCCCGGGTGGGAAACGATAGTTTTGAAAGCCCCTGGCGGCTCCCATCTTTCACAAGCAGCCTGGTGAGCATCGTTTCCTTGGTGAGGAGTGCCCCTAACTGAGCCTGTAAGCAATACCCAGCACCTCCTACCTACTGGCACACCCATTGGGGATTGTTTGGTCAGCAGACCACTGACAGGTGAGGGGAGGGGGAGAGGGAGGGTCCACTGCTCTCCCGTACCAGGGCTGGGGTCCCTTTTCCTGGTTGGATCCCTGCATCCCTGGTCAATGTACTCCATGCATCATACAGCACGAACTCTTTCATTCCACCCCGTCTGCCTTTCAGGCGAGTTCCCTGCAAAGGGAAGCAACACAGCCTACCCGTGCACACCCTGCAACGCCCACCTCCAGGCCTTGGCCCCCAGGAGGCAGCAAGCCCAGGGCAGGAACCTGAACAGTGAAAAGAGGGCTGAAGCATAAGCCAGGGGCGACCCCTGCTGGCCACAGGTGGGAGAGCCGGTGCTCTGTGGGAAGTCCGCCTCGAGGGCCTTCACCCAGGCTGGTGGCCCACGGAACCATGGATAGCACGGAGGTGTGTCTGTGACAAGGTTTCCCTTAAAGCTGCAGTAGTTTGCTAGATCTACATTAAAAAGTGGCACAACTTGGGGACTTAAAGCAACAGAATTCTCTTACAGATCTGGAGGCGAGAGTCTGAATTCAAGGTGTCAGCTGGGCCCCACTGAACTGGAAGCTGAGCGGAGGAGCCTTTCTTGCCTCAGCCCCAGTTCTGGTGGGGGCCTTGCAGACGCCCCACTCCAGTCGCTTCGTCTTGTCTTTGCGTGGCCTCCCTCCCACTGTAGGTTGAGTCCAGACTTCCCTGAATCAGGGCCTACCCTAATGCTTTGTGACCTCATCTTAACTTGATTACATCTGCAAAGACCATAGTTTCAAATAAGGTCACATTCACAGGTCCAAATGAACATGAATTTCCAGGACTCATTCTTAAGCCCAGCACAAAGGGCTCAAATGCTACCTCCTCCAGGCAGCTTTCCCTGGTTCCCTGGGAACACGTGCAGTCCTCTAAGCTCTAGCAGGGCGTGTGGGCCCCTAGGTAGGGCCCGAATTACATTTATGACTGCACCAGACACAGTGGTTGTGTAGCTTGTTCTCCCCAGTGAGTCTGCCTCTTGGACCCCAACTGAGGCATCACCTCCTCTGGGAAACCCAGCCTGTGCCCCAGTCTCTGTTCTTCCCCCATTACAGGGTACAAGGGGAACAGTCCCCAAGTCAGTGCTCAAACTGCAGCAGGATTTTTTCCATCCCATCAAGGTGCTGTCATGGACACCTAGACCTGGAGAACTCACACTGGAATTCAGGTTTCTCAGAATGAACCCATGGAAGGAATGATCAGGTTTCTGTGGTGTGGCATTGGTCTCAAAATGTATCTCAAGAAGGCCCGCTTTTATCTAAGTTGCTTAGTGAAAGGGCTACAGTTTAAATAGTTTGAAGCAACCCTGGCCGGGTATCAGTTGGTTAGAATGTCATCCCGATATGTCAAGGTTTCGGGTTCTATCCCTGGTCAGGGCACATGCAAGAATCAATAAGGGCATGAAGAAGTGGAACAACAAATTGTTGTTTCTCTCTCTGTCTCTCTCAGATTTAAAAAAAACAACAAATAAATAAATATTGAATAGTTTAAAGCAGCAGCATAGTAAATACTGGTGTTTAATTTTTTTTTTAAAGATTTTATTTATTTATCTTCAGAGGGGAAGGGAAGGAGAGAGGGAGAGAAATATCAATGTATGGTTGCTTCCTGTGCATTCCCTGCTGGGAACTGGCCTGCAACCCAGGCATGTGCCCTGACTGGGAATTGAACCGTGATCTCTTGGTTCACAGGCCCGCGCTCAATCCACTAAGCTACACCAGCCAGGGCTGGTGTTTAATTCTTGAAGAAGTGTGGGCCTCTGCCAGCCAGCAACGCCAAAAATGATGGTCAAGATTGTTTTGATTGAAGTGCTCAGAGAGAATGGGGATAGTCTAGGCAGGGAATGGATGTCTGCCCAAAGCATTTCCTGTCTCTGACAGGCAGGGCACCTGTGTGTGGAATGTGGAAGCACAAAAAGGAAATTGGTAAGTGGAAATGTGCTTCTGTGATTAAACTGGTCTGTGAATCAAATGTGGAAAGTGCCAAAAAGGAAAAAGAAAACTTATGTCAACACTTTGTGCCACATTTGGAAAAGAGAGGGGAGGTGGGGGGTGGGTAGGGAAATAGGCTGGTGTTGACCCAACCTAACCCAGACAGAAGGGAGGTCTTAGGTAATCCCTCTGTTTCTTGTTGTGAGGGGAAAAAAAAGGAGTATATTTATAGTAGACAACAGCTATAATTATATTAAGTGGCAATTTTTAATATTAAATTACTTACCTCTGTTGATGACATTCCACAATGTCCATTAAAACCATCTTAAGTGGCTGCAAAACTTTGGTATGATTTTTTTTCTTGATCAGATATTTCAAACTAGTGGCCCTAAGCCAATTTGCCTCTCAATTTTTTAAGCGCATGTCAAGATTTAAAATTCAGATTTCTTATTAAAATTCAGACTTCCAGCTTCCTTAGAAAATCAGAGATGCTCAATCAATGTAATAGACCACATCGGTGAAAGTCTGAACATTTTCCCCCAGGATAGAAATAACAAAAATGCCCATTTCACCACTATTATTCAACATATTGCTGGAGTATTTAGGCAAAAAAAAAAAAAAAAGAAAAATAAAGAAAGAAATTGAAAAGGAAGACATAAAACTATCTCTATTCACAAGGTGACATGATCTTATTGTAAGGTTTTCTTAGGCTCCGCCGAGGAAGAAATGCCAATCAGCCACAAAATCAGGCAGTGTAGAGCTTTATTGGGGTTTGCGCACCTGGGCGAGGTTCTCCGGTCCACAGAGTGGGGCTGGAGAAGTCGCCTCAAACAAAGAGTATGGCGGGGTTTTATACCCCAAGTCTGGGTGGCTCTCTTCACCAGAGCTGGGGTTTGGTCCCTCTAGGACAAAGTGGCAACATATCATTGGTAGTCTTCCTTAGGCTCTGGTTGCTATGGCAAAGTCCACCGTTTGGGCTCTCTGGCCTGATGTCAGCCATCTTTTCCGGGTTGTAGTTGGGCCGCCATTGTGTCCTACCATGCCCACCCTGACACTTATAGGTTGATAATTCAAAGAATCCACTGAATGACTATTAGTTTTTTAAGTATATTTTATTCATTATGCTATTATAGCTGTCCCAATGTTTTCCCTCTCCTTTATCCCCCCTCAACCCTGCACCCCTCCACCCTCTAGCATTCTCCTCCACCTTAGTTCATGTCCATGGGTCTTACATATAAGTTCGTTGGCATCTCCATTCCCCCATTCCTCCCTTCCCCCTCCCCACTGAAAACCCTCCATGCGATGTCCACTTCTCTTATTCTGTTCCTGTTCTAATTCTTTGCCTAGTTTTTGTTTTCATTTCTTTTAGGTTCAGTGGTGATAGTTGTGAGTTTGTTGTAATTTTACTGTTCTTAGTTTTTGATCTTCTTCTATTTCTTAGATAAGTCCCTTTAATGAACCAATTTAGCAAAGTTTCCGGGTACAAGATCAACATGCAAAAATCATTTTTATTTCTATACACTAGCACTGAACAATCCAAAAAGGAGTACTAAGAAAATAATTTCACCTTCAATAGCATCCAAAAGAATAAAATACATGGGAATAAATTTAACCAAGGAGGTGAAAAATTTGTAAACTGAAAACTATAAAAGACTTGCAGTTGAGGAAGTCATGGATTGGAAGACTTAATGTTGTGGAGATGCAATACTACCTAAAGCCATGTGCACATAACTGTAATTCTTATAAAAATCACAATGGCTTTTTTTTTAGAAATGGAAAAGCTAATCCTATAATTCATATGTAATTGCAAGGGATCATGAATATCCAAAATAATTTTGAGAAAGAAGAACAAAGTTGGAGAACTCACACTTTCTGGTTTCAAACTAAGCACAAAGCTACAGTAAAAACAGTGTGGCACTGGCATGTGGCTAAATATATAAATTAATGAATTGTAGTGAGTGCCCACAGTCAACCCAAACATACATGGCCATTTCATTTTGATAGGGATGTGAAGACAATTCAGTGTGGAAAGAACAGACTCTTCACCAGATGGTGCTGGGACAGTTATCTACACAGAAGAGTAAAGCTGGGCTCCTACCTCCGACTGAGCATGGAAACTCAATAAAACAGATCAAGAACCTAAATGTGGAGTGAAAACTATTAAACTCTTAGATGAAGACCAAGGGGAAAAGCTTCCTACCTTGGATTTGGTGAAGATTTATTGGACATGACACCAAAAGCACAGGCAACAAATGACAAAATAGATAAATTGGATTTCACCAAAATTAATACCATTTATGCAATGGACACTATCGCAAGATAGGTAACCCAGAGAATGGGACAACATATTTGCAAAGCATATAGCTAATAAAGGCCTAGTGTCTGGAATACACAAAGAACATATAACTCAGCAACAAAAATGGCGAACAACCCAATTTTAAAATGTACAAATGTGGGTTGTGGCCAGGTCCCCAGTGGGGGCCACATAACCAGCTGATGTTTCTCTTGCACACTGATGTTTCTCTCCCTCTCTTTCTCCCTCCCTTCCCCCTCTCTAAAAATATAAATAAATAAAACCTTTAAAAAAGTAAAATAAGAGACTTCCGGCCAAGATGGAGGCATAGGTAGACGCACTGTGCCTCCTCGCACAACCAAGATAGGGACAACAAAGATATAGAAACAAAATAACAACCAGAACTGACAGAAAATTGAAGTTTATGGAAGTCGGACA
>JAPYXV010002725.1:0-12880 GCA_028533065.1 Trachops cirrhosus
AAGCACTTTATCTGTCCTTCCATTCTAAATGATAGCTTTGCTGGATAGAGCAATCTGGGATGTAGGTCCTTGCCTTTCATGACTTGGAATACTTCTTTCCACCCCTTCTTACCTGTAAGGTCTCCCTTGAGAAATCAGCTGACAGTCTGATGGGAACTCCTTTGTAGGTTACTGTCTCCTTATCTCTTGCTGCTTCTAGGATTCTCTCCTTCATTTTTACCTTGGCTAATGTAATTATGATATGCCTTGGTGTGTTCCTCCTTGGGTCCAACTTCTTTGGGACTCACTGAGCTTTCTGGACTTCCTGGAAGTCTATTTCCTTTGCCAAATTGGGGAAGTTCTCCTTTATTATTTGTTCAAATACTTTTTCCACTTGTTGCTCTTCCTCTTTCCCTTTAGTACCCCTATAATTCGGATGTTTGAACGTTTAAAGATGTCCTGGAGGTTCCTAAGCTTCTCCTCATTTTTTTGAATTCTCATTTCTTCATTCTTTTCTGTTTGGTTGTTTCTTTCTTCCTTCTGGTCCACTCCAGTGATGTGAGACCCAGCTTTCATTCCATCACTATTGGTTCCCTGTGCATTTTTCTTCATTTCACTTATCGTAGCCTTCATTTTTTCATCTAATTTGCGACCAAAATCAACCAATTCTGTGAGCATCCTGATCACCAGTGTTTTGAACTGTGCATCTGATAGATTGGCTATCTCTCGGTCACTTAAAAGGATGGGTTCTGGGGCTTTCAATTGGTCTGTTTGAGCCATCTCTTTGGTTTTTTTTTTTTTAGTCTGGTCACGCCTGTTAACATATGAGGGGTGGAGCCTTAGGTGTTCACCAGGGTGGGGCACCCTAGTCACTGGGTTGTGATGCTGTATGTGGGGGCAGGGTCCAAGAGGGAACAATTGCACTTGCTCCACTCTCCCTCAGACCTCAGTCCCTTCTGCCGCTTCCCCCCTGAGCAAACTGGGCCCCTCTGGTGCCAATTCCCATGTGGGTTGGCTTGTGCACCCCATGGGACTTTCCAAGGACCTCTCCTGTGAGGCTGGGAGTCTCTCCCTGTGTCTCAACCTCCACAGGTGTTTTCAATCAGTGCCCCGAGGCTCTATTTCCCAGAGCTGGGATCCTGGGTTGCCTGCAGTGCCTTGCTTCAAAATCGCCGCCTCACTGGGTCAGCAGGTTGCCTCCCCTCTTCGGGGTCTGCCAGCTGCCACTTGCACCCCAGGGCCTTCCCAGTGTGGTCTTGCTTACCCCGGTTGCCTTGCGTGCCCTGGTTGCCTTATGAGTCTGGTCCCCACACTCTCTGCTCTCTCCAAGACGCACACCCAGCTGCCCGACTCCGCCCCTCCTACCAGTCTGGATGAACATGTGTATTTTAACTCCTTGGTTGTCCGACTTCCATGCAGTTCAATTTTCTGTCAGTTCTGGTTGTTATTCTGTTTCTAAATTGTTGTTGTCCCTATCTTGGTTGTGCGAGGAGGCACAGTGTGTCTACCTATGCCTCCATCTTGGCTGGAAGTCTCGAAAGACATTTTCATAAGTGCAGATAAGCTAACATAGTGATGTTCATTCGAAAGAATGGTTTTAATATCCAGTCCATTAGTCATAATATTTGCTCTCTTGTTATCTTTGCAAAAGGTTGTTTGGAGTACAGTGCTGCTTTAGGTCCTGTCCAAAGGTTATTTTGCCCAGTTTACACATTCCAAAGGTTTGAGGAATAAGACATGCAAGACAGTTCTTCCAGGGTGGCAGCTCGGACTCCATTTTAAAGTGGCTCCATTTTTTTTCACACTACTGAGCAACAAAAAGGAACAAACTACTTCATGTGTCTATGAATCTTATAGACATAAGGTCAAGTGAAAGAAGCCAGACACAAAAGAGAAATACTGTATTATTCCATTTGTATGAAATTCTAAGCCAGGCAAAACTAATCTATAGTGAAGGAAATCAGACTAGTTGTTGTACTGCAGGAGAATGACTGAGAAGGGCATGAAGGAACTTTGGGAGGTGACTGGACAGTCCAGTATGCATTTGTCAAAATTCATCAAACTCTACTGTGGAAATGGGTACATTTTATTATACATAAAATATACCTCAATTAAAAAGTCCATGATGAAAAATTGCTTCAAACATAGTTCTAAACATTTTGATTGTTTTCAAATTCTTATTGTCTAGAAAATTTTTTAAATTTTCTTTTCTAAAATTGAATCCCTGGGCCCCACCTCATCTCCCAGTGCAAGAGCCATGGCACCACATGGGGTCAGGAACAACTCCAGTTGAATCTCAGTGAGGAGCTGCATAATGCTCACCAAAAGGAAGATTAATTTAGGGGCCTGTGTAGTGCATTTTAAATTTCAATTCATTTGAATATTATTTAATTTGTTTAAAAATGTTAATTTTTAGACAATGCTTGAAAACAGATTCCTGGCTCTGTAGCACAACATTTACAAAAAAGATGAGTTGCCCTGGTTGGTGTTGCTCAGTGGGTTGAGCCCACCTGTGAACCAAAAGGTTGCCGGTTCCATTACTGGTTGATTCCTGCTCAGGGCACTTGCCTGGGTTGGGAGCCAGGTGCTCTGTTGGGGGTGTGGGAGAAGCAACTGATGAATGTTACTCTCCCACATCGATGTTTCTCTCCCTCTCTTTCTCTCCCCTTTCCCCTCTCTCTAATAACTAAATTAAATCTTTTTTTTAATGAGCAAAAATCGACATTCTAAATGGAAGGGGGGACAGAGATCACTGAAGGGCAATGCTTTCTCAAGGACTCATTCCAAACCCATCCAACTGGCACAACTTCAGCCAGGTACTTCTTCACAGGTACCTTGACAAGCTATGAAAGTTGTTAAAGTAATTTGGGTTATCATCATTATCATCACATTAAAACCATCAGGCACAACATGTATTAAAACAAAAAATAAAACCTGAACTAGTAGATTATGGTTTTCTGATATCCCCCTGGAAATTATCCATCTAGAAATTTCAAAATATTTTAAAGTGGTTGTTGGCTTTAATTGTTGTTGATTTTAAATTCTTAGAAACATGGCTGGAAAGCATACAAAATCTCAAGTGTTCTCCGACTGTGTTGGTAATCCCACCCATTTTATAGCTGAGCAAACTGAGCTTCAGGCTGCCCTCACTGGAGGGACAGAGGGAGAGTTTCCGCAACGCAAGTTTGGTGAAAAATGTCCAAACAGGGTGCAAGCCAGGGGCACCTCCTTAAGGAATCTTGGATCCACCGCAGCAGTTCTGCCTGCCTGAGGCTCTCCTCTAAAATCTGCCACTTTCATTTCTCCAAAGCCACCGCCTGAAGAACGCCCCTTCTGAGAACCGATCGCATAGCCTCCCTCAGCTACCCATTTTGGGAGAGATGACCACACACAGACCGAGAAAAAGTTGCAGGCCCCACTGGCCTGACTCATGGGTCTTAAGTACCCCGCTCTGCTGCGCCACCGGATGAGGTCTACAGGGAGCCACTTTAGGCTCCAGGCTCCTGACAGGCAGTGAGATCAGCCCATGGAAATACAGTAGAAGGAGAGCTTTGGAACACACTGGGCATTGATGGGCTTTACTTCACCCCTGAGTTTAGAGTTAGAAGACAGTGGACTTTCAGACTCGGAGGGTCCAGGGACAGATCAATAGCTACGCACAGGAGGTGGGCTTTGGGCCATCCCAGCCAATGGGAGTCTGTGCGAGCCTGAGACGAGCCACAAACCAGCAAGGGAAAGTTATTTTTAACAAAATAATATTGAAAGTAAATTGTAATTGAAAAAAAATAAAAGTAGCTTTATTTACTTTTTAAATTTTTATTTATTGATTTTAGAAAGAGAGAGAGGAAGGAAGAGAAAGAGAGACATTGATTTATGGTTCTATTTATTTATGCATTCATTTGTTGATTCCTGTATGTGCCTTGACCTGGGATGGGGATACAACCCGCTGGGAATGACCATATAACCAACTGAGATGCCTGGCTAGGGCTAAATAAAGGTACTTTTAAATGAGTGGCAATGCAACTATAATTTTTCCATCTATAGCAGAGTATGGAATTTTCAAGTCCTGAATATTCCGTGAAGAGATTTTTAATATACAACTCTGGGGTCAGAGTGTGGGAAGTTTACAAGTAAACCTAGACATTATTTATTAAATTTTATTTATTTATTTATTTATTTTTAGAGAGAGGGAAAGGGAGGGAGAACGAAAGAGGGAGACAGGGACCTGGCCTGCAACCCAGGCATGTGCCCTCACTGGAAAGGGAATTGGCAACCTTTTGCTTTGCAGTCTGATGCCCAACCCACTGAACCACACCAGCCAGAGCTAAACATTACTTTTAATAGTCTTTACCAATATTCATAGCAGCACAATTTACAATAACCAAGTGCTGGAAGCAACCTAAGTGCCCATCAGTAAATGAGTGGATCAAAAAACTATGGTACATTTATACCATGGAATGCTTCAAAGCAGAAAGAAAGGAGCTCCTACCCTTTGAGACAGCATGGATGGACCTGGGGAACCTTATGCTAAGTGAAATAAGCCAGGCAGTGAAAGACAAATACCATATGATCTCACCTATAAGTGGAACCTAATCAACAAAACAAACAAGCAAGCAAGCAAAATAGAACCAGAGACATTGAAATAAAGAACAAACTGATAGTAACCAGAGGGGAGGGGGGAGGAGGATAATAGGGGAAAGAAGGGGAATGGTCAAGGCAAGGAACACGTATAAAGGATCCATGGACAAAGCCAAAGTGGGGTAGAATATAGGGTGGGAGGTAGGGGTGGGTGAGGTGGGAGGGATTGATGGGGGGAAAATGGAGACAACTGTACTTGAACAACAATAAAAAAAGAAACTTACAAGTGTATTTTCATTTCTCTCCTCCTGAGATTTATGCTATTGTTGTCATGCATTATACTTTTACATGTTATAAACCCCATAATATATTTTTTGCTCAAATGGGCAATTACCTTTTAAAGAATTTTAAATACATAAAATCTTGTATATTTACCTATGTAGTTATCACTTCCAGTGTTCTACAGTCCATTGTGTAGATCTTGATTTCCATCTGGTATTATTTGCCTTCTCTCTGAAGGACTTCTCTTAACATTTCTTGCCTTGCAGGTCTGCTGGTAATGAATTTTTTCAGCTTTTGCATATCAGAAAGCTCCCTTATTTCTCTTGTTTTTAAAGTCAAGCTTTTTAAAAATTAAACCTTTCATTTTGAGATAATCGTAGATTCACATGCAATTGTATGAAATAATACAGAGGGCCCTTGCTGGGTAGCTCAGTTGGTTAGAGCATTGTCCTGATACACTAAGGTTGTGGGTTCCATCCCAGGCCAGGGCACATACAAGAATCAACAAATGAGTGCATCAATAAGTGGAACAACAAATCGATGTTTGCCTTTCTCTCTGTCCCTCTTTCCCTATCTCTCTCTAAAAATCAATTTTAAAAAAGAAATTCAAATAAAAAGTAATACAGAGAGATCCATATACCCTTTTCCAAATTTCCCCCAGTGATAAATTCTTGCAAAACTATATTTCAACAAGGAGAGCTCCTCAACTCAAGGAGTCCATTGGGCTTCATCTCAGTTTCCTGGCCCTTTGCTGGACCTGGAAACTCTCTCAAGGCAGTAAGTTGGGGTAATCTCAGGGCTTACCTTCTTTATTTACCATTTCTCAAGGATCATTGTCCTTCATTGCCTGATGTCCAGTGTCTTAAAAACCACTGTTCCATTTATATTGTCTTGGATTTTTCAGTTCTTTCAGATGGGTGTTTTATCTGGTCCTTGTTACTCTATCTTGGCTGGAAACAGAAGTACCTACTCTTTTTTAAAAAAAATTTATTTATTTCATTTTATTTTTATTTTTTAATTTAATTGTAATCATTTTTCAAGTACAGTTTTCTGTCCTTTACCCCATCCCAGCCCACCCACCCAGCCCTCCCCCCTCCCTCCCATTTCTACCCCCCCCTAGTTTTTGTCTATGTGTCTTTATATTTGTTCCTGTAAACCTTTCCCCATTTCCCCTGAAATTCCCTCCCGCTCTCCTAAAAATATGGAACACTTCACGAATTTGCGTGTCATCCTTGTGCAGGGGCCATGCTAATCTTCTCTGTATTGTTCCAATTTTAGTATATGTGCTGCCGAAGCGAGCACAGAAGTACCTACTCTTGTTCTTAATGACTTTACACAATTCCCAAAATCAAGCCCCTGGGTGCTTTTTCCAAAATAATGATACAACTCTGGCTAAAGTATTTGTTGTTGTTGTTGTCAAATGATCTTTAATTGAAATATTTCTCTTTGTAGTTCTTAACTACCCAGGCATTCCACTGTACCACTGTTGATGTCATCTATGATGTCATGAGGGTGGCAGCTTTC
Organism: Trachops cirrhosus; assembly: GCA_028533065.1. Classification (NCBI taxonomy): domain Eukaryota; kingdom Metazoa; phylum Chordata; class Mammalia; order Chiroptera; family Phyllostomidae; genus Trachops; species Trachops cirrhosus. The sequence continues at coordinate 6,364 of JAPYXV010002725.1, forward strand.
AACATTTCAGCCCACAGACTGGGCACTCCCCAGGATCTCTCTAATGGTCCTGGAGAGTTGTCTAGTTAAAGATCAGTGCTGCATCTGTCGGGCAATGTTGACAATCTCATCAAAAGTGGTATTTCCACTGTGCTTAATGTTTTTTTTTTTTTTTTCCTTCTGTCTCATGGTGGTTCTTTGATGGCTTTGATGATCAGGGCAGAGGCAGAAGGCACTATCTCCATCTGGGCCTGTCTGTTCTGATGGTCAGTTTCACTGTAATCCTCAGACTCTTCCAATCACTGGTTGCTTTGGTGACATCATCACCAACCTTTTTTGGAGACAGGCCCAGGGAGCCGATCTTGAGGGCCAGGGCAGATGTGGCACTGACTTCCCCACCAGTGCACCTGAGGTATAGGACTTTGATCTCATTGGGGTCGAACTTCAGTAGCATGGTGGAGGCAGCTGGTGTCAGATGAATCCAGATTTGGGATGATGGAAGAAAGTTACACCTACGCTCTCTGAGCAGAAAGCCAAAAGTGGCCAAAGTATTTCTACTTATTTCTTTTCAGAGAGAGGGCAAGGGAGGGAGAAAGACAGGAAGAGAAACATCGGTGTGTGAGAGAAACTGATTGGTTGCCTCTCACAAGCCCCCAACTGAGGACCTGGTCTGAAACCCAGGCATGTGTCCTGACCAGGAATCCAACTGGCAGCCTTTCTGTTCACAGGCCCATGCTCAATCCACTGAGCCACACCAGCCAGGGTTGGCCAAAGTATTTTTAAATGTTTTTTTTTAATCCTCACCCAAGGATATGTTTATTGATTTTAGAGAGAGAGGAAGGGAGGGGGAGAGGGAGAGGCTGAGAGAGGGAGAGAGAGAAGAGAAACGTCTGGTCGGTTTCCTCTCATACATGCCTGAGGATCAAACCTGAAACATAGGTATGTACCCTGACCAGGAATTGAAACTGCAACCTTTTGGTGTATGGGACAACATTCCAACCAACTGTGCCACCTAGCCAAGGCTGGCTAAAGTATTTTTAAAAGCTGCTGTTTCCCCAAAACTTTTGTGATTTTCCACACTGGAAGAAGTTTCTTAACACTAAGCATTCTTCTTCTTGAGAAGGCCTATCTGTCATTCCTGGGTTTAAGTCTAGGTTTTCAGTTAAGTGCTTGATATAGAAATAGTCTATGTATACAATATGCTCTAGCACAATATTTCTGTCAATCAGCCATTTTATATGAGACATAAATACCTTGAGGCAGGGAGAGAATATTTTCTGGGCCTTCTGAAAAAATTTTACTATCTGTAGAATCCCATCCTCAGCTTTAATATTTTAAAAATTTACCAATATATTTATAGAGAACAAATGCATCTAGTATATTAAGCTTGTTATTTATGGTAAAGAATGAAGGCATCTTTACCACATGTCATGAACTGAAAGTTTGTGTCCTCTCAGAATTTGGATGTTGAAACCCTAACTCCCATTGTGGCTGTATTTGAAGATGGGGCCTCAAAGAAAGTAATTAAGGTTAAGTGAGGTCATAGGGTGGGTCCTTGATCTGATGGATTAGTGGCCTTATTAGAAGAGATTACTAGACAGCACTCACACACTTTCTTTCTCCCTTCCCCTCTCCTACCCTCCCTCCCCTTTTCCCTTTCCTTTTCCCCTTCCCCCTTCCTTCACAAAGAAGAGGTCATATGTTCACATTGAGATGGTGGCCACCTATGAACCAAGAGAAGAGGTGTTAATGAAGCCTACCTTGCCAGGACCTTAATCGTGGACTTCCAGACTCCAGAATGTGATAAATAAATTTTTGTCATTTAGATCACTCAGTCTGTATTATTTTGTTATACAAGTTCCAGAGACTAATACACTATATTTCTCATTCAAGGATGGGGATCAAGGGCCATTTCTTTCCTCTAGATTACACATTTCTGTCTCAGATTTGTGTTCTTAATAACTGTGTGAGCAAAGATGTTGTTAGCAAATGGCATGAAAAAAAATCTTCAAACTGTCTTTTTATCAGTGTTTCCTTGGTAAATCACTAAAAACTAACAAGTCTTTAGTATTTACAAATATGAACTCACCTGAAAACCTTTACAATGTTATAGATGATACAAAATTTCCAGTCTAAATAGCATTCTCTCTCATGGGAACTTTTTTCCAAAACAGAAGGAAAAAAGATATCTTACAGCATTAATGTAGAATGAGGTGACATAAATTGGGTTCAATCCAGGTAGAGGCTGGCATAGATGAGGTTGGAGTAAGAAGAGAATCAGACCTCCTTCCTTCCTCCCTTCCTTGGTCCCAAGGATGAGAAGGCAAAACTTGCCAGGGATAGAATGAGGGAACCTACTCCTGCCTTTCCCACTAGGGCCTTGTCTAGCTCTGTAACCTTGTGTCCATTTCTTTATTCCCAGTCTTGCTGCTAAAATAATGTAATTTGTACTGTGATGTCAGAAGAATTTTAATTGATGCTAAAAATGCAGTGCCAAAGTCATTAATGTCACAGAAGTGTGTTTCTTTTAATTTTTTTCTTTAGACTTGGCTGGTGTGGCTCAGTGGATTGAGTGTCAGCCTATGAATCGAAAGGTCACGGGTTGGATTCCAGTTGCAGGCCAGGTTCCCAGTTGGGAATGTGCTAGAGGCAACCAGTCCACATCGATGTTTCTCTCCCTCTCTTTCTCCCTCCTTTCCCTCTCTCTAAAAATAAGTAAATAAATCTTTAAATTTTTTTTTCATTAAAAGTTTGAGTTCCCATGAGAAATGGCACTTCCTAATTTTGAAGAACAATATTGGCACTGTTAGGCCCTAGGATATTTGTTTGAGATTCTTTCTGTAACCTATCACCTAATGCTTTATTTTTTCTCTCTCTCTCTTGTTTTCTTCAAACCAATAATTTTATATTTTACAGTTTTAAGGCTCCTAAAACCAGTAATTACTAAATCTAGTAATCTTTACCGTACCTTTCTGTGTCCTCACTTGGTGGAAGGGAAGAGGGAGCTTTCTGGGATCTTACCCCATTCTCAAGGACTCCACCTTTATGACCTAATCACCTCCCAAAGGCCCTACTTCCAAATACCATCACCTTGGGCATTAGTTTTCAACATACGAATTCGGGGTTGACAAAAACATTCAATCTATACCAGGTGCCTTACAATATAATACAATTATTAAATGTAGGAAAAAAAGAGTTAAAAATCACCATTTTTCAATCATTCCTGATTTACACGAGGATAATCAGTGAAATACTAAATGGGAGAGGAAGAGTTTGAATCTACAAAATATCCTACTCATCATCAAAGGATCTACCTACAAAATACTTGCTTATTAGAAAGAGAAAAACTTTACAATAGAAAAACTTGGCAGTCATCACTTTAACAACATGATCAAAGTTAATGTTGGGACAAATCTACTGCTCCAGATTAAAAATGCCTAAAAAGAATGTGACAATTAATTACAATGTGTGATTCTAGATTGTATCCTGAATGGGGGAAATGCTTTAAAGTGTATCATTAGGAAAATTGGCAAAATTTAAATAAGGACTATAGATTAATATTTCTATCAATGTTGAATTTCTTGAATTTGATAACTGAATTGTGATTTTGTGAGAGATGTTCTTGTTAGTAAGAGATACACTCTGATGTAGTTGATAAACTTTTAAAATAAGATTTTATTTATTTTATTATTATTTTTAAAGAAAGGGGAAAGGAGGGAGAAAGAAAAGGAGAGAAAAACATCGATGTGTGAGAGAAACATCCATCGGTTTCCTCTTGTTAGGGCCCCTACCTACTAGGTCTGAACCTGCAACCCAGGCATTCACCCTGACCAGGAATCAAACTGGAAACCTTTTGCTTTGTGGGCTAATGCCCAACCAACTGACCCACACTGGTCAGGGCTAGCTGATAAACTTTTAATATCTGTACTTATTCATAATGTACTAAAAGTAAACATAAGATTTCAAATCAAGTTATTATTTCTTACAGGAATAACTACATCAGTTTTTCTTTGCCCCAATTCTTTCTCCTTTGGGGCAATTCAGTAAGAGACAGATGGACTGACCTGTATGTACAGGGGTTGGATTACAAGAGAGGAGCAGCAAAATCAAGATTCTGGGAGTTTATAATGGAATAAGACAGCTGCCTACCCTCTTCCCTTCTGAGAGAGAGAGAGAGAGAGAGAGAGAGAGAGAGAGAGAGAGAGCCAGCCCATTGCACTTGTGATCCTAGTCCTTCAAAATCTTCTGGCATGTAAATAACTTGCTGTGGGTTCCATCTCATTTTGAAAGGTAAACACATACCTTTGGGGTGGTAAATTTCTGCTTATGGTCTCCTATTATCTAATCACTCTTTAAAATGTCCAAGCTTCTAAAGAATCTTTATAAGATTTTATTTAAGCCAAACTGATGAAAATTGCCTGGAAGCAAGATTTCAAATGCTTCCAAGAATGAGAATTTTGCAGTTTCTTGTATGCGTTTGAAATTAAGAAGGGAGTGTAAGGAATATTACATGAGGGTGGAAGACAGCAAGGTGGGGATTGGATTATAAAATAGTGAGCAAGATTGTGTGCTTTTTTGAGGTTGGTTATGCTTATTTTAAAGGCTTGTTAGCCTAGATGCACAAAAACAATGGACAGGGGTGGCTTAAGGCAAAGATAAAACTTTTACTAAAAAAGTTATGTGCATTGGGTGTGATTATTCTATAAATACAGTCCACTTATATATACATAGAATTTCCAACTCAACAAATTTCGCTCTAAAGTTTCCTGGCCCTTCCTTCCTGATGCCACAGTTCAGCAGGAGACCTGGTGTCTGCAAAGGGTGTGATGAGGGTGCCCATCCAAGGGCACTGAGGAAGCAAATGCCCCCAGAGAGCAGAAGCCAATTGTGATAGGGGAAGATGAGAAGGTGTCCCTGAAGAATTGTTGGAGAACTAAAGAATGAAAGGGGGTTTAGCCAAGCAATAGTGGGGATTGGGAGACAGAGGATCTACCTAGAAGGGATGAAGATAGTAACAGTGCTAGAAGCCTTTTGTGATCTAGATTAGACAGGCAAACCTTTGGCGGGGTAGGGCAGGGAGAGAGTAGTTTATGGTGGGAAAAGTACCTGGCACATAAAAGGAATCTAAAAATTTGTGGAATAAATGAGCAAATAATCATTTAATTCAAAATATACTTTAAGACAGAAAGCCATCAAAGAGGGTTTTTTCTCTCTTCTTTAAATCCAGACAAAAACAACAGCATTTCATGGTGCAGTTTTTAAAATTTGTTTATGGAAAAGAGATCCATGACTTCTGCACATAAGTGGATTCTTCCACTTTTTTGCTGAAAGGATAAAAATGACCAATTATGTAAAGGCTAAAATGAGTCATTTTTGTGTATGTTATTTTATACTGTTCTAAAAATTCTTTTATGAAAGATTTAAAAAAATTGGTCCAAATGTCTTGAATCTTTTTGATAAGCATGTATTTACTTCCTGTCTCTTGCCTTTTTGTTCTTCTATATTTTCTTTTTTGAAAATGGAATATTCAAGAAATAAAAAACAAACAAAGGGATATTCAAAACAAAACAACTATCCTAATTGTAAAATCTGGGAAATAAAAAAAAAATGTAGCAAAATCAGCCATAATCTCTGCAGTAACAACCATTGTTTATCATTGTGATGTATTGCTGTTTAATGTCTTTTTCCTGAGCATTTATGTTACATGTATGCATCTTTGAAATGTACTTTTAAATGAGAATAGGAATCTCAGGGGAATAAAAGCTACAACATGAAATACTTGCATGGTAATTACATAATGGGATATTTTCCCAAGCTGCTAGTTATTCTTAGAAACCATTTATTCTGCCTCCTAGATTAAGAGGAAATACAGACACCATCTGTTGTTAGTTGAACAGCTGTAACTGGAACCTGATATCCTTGTGGGTGGAGTGGGTGGAGAGTGGGAGGTTAGGAGCCCTCGTCCTGATTTCCTAACTGGTAGCTGCAGTGTCTTCTATGTATGCCTGATTGTGGCTCAGAACACAGGGCCCTCTGCTGGGCTGTGTGCAAAATTCTATTCAGAGAATTTTCTGGAAAGAAGCCATGGAGAATGCAGAGGGGAAAAAAGCTGAGAACCAAAGAAAACAATTAAGTATTCATTTGGAAACTGCTTGGAAGATACAATACTTAGATCATGAACTTACAAAGTTTGTGTTTCCTCTCCCCTTATTAGCAATACCGAAATGTATTGACCTGTTAAGCTTAATTTTTTCAATTAATTACAAAAAATAATAAATCAATGACGTTAACTACTAAAATGATGCATTTTTATCATTACTCTGGAAAGCAAATCTATGTACTTTTCAATATTTGTAACTTTATTGTGTTCAGAATCTTAATGACTATATTTTTTATTTTTTAATTCTTTTAATATATTTTATTGATTATGCTATTACAGTTGTCCCACTACCCCCCTTCATTCCCCTCCATACCCTCTCCCACCCACATTCCCCCCCTTTAGTTCATGTCCATGTGTCATAAGTTCTTTAGTTTCTAC
>JAPYXV010002726.1:0-12879 GCA_028533065.1 Trachops cirrhosus
AAGGGAGAAAACTGTACTTGAGAAACAATTTAAAAAATTGTAAATAAATAACTTAAAAAATTAGTCTTAGTAAGGTGAAACTCCACTTGTACTTTAATTTTATAGTTCATAGTAAGACATGTGGGGTGAATGCAAAGTCATTTAGAAACAAATTCCTACCTAGCCAAATGGCAAAAATTCAGCACAACAAAGGCTCTCGAAACCAATGAATCACTTACAGGGGGAGACAGCATTAGCAAATATGTGAAGGGGCAATATGCAAAACACAATTTTTAAAAAGATTTTATGTATTTATTTTTAAAGAAAGGGGAAGGGATGGAGAAAGAGAAGAAGTGAAACATCAATGTGATAGAGAAACATTGATCAGTTGCCTCTCATATACTCCCTGACTGGGGACCTGGCCTGCAACCCAGGCATGTGCCCTGTCCGAGAACAGAACTGGCAACCTTTCACTTTGTGGGACAACACCCAACCAACTGAGCCACCCTGGTCAGGACACAAAATACAATTTTAAAAAGGAAGGCTTATAATGATAAAATCAGGGAAGGAAAGGACGAAAGGAAGATGCACCAAAGAACACACAATTTAATTCATTAACATAGATTTGCACTTTATTGTAATTTTGCATCCTGAGATAATAAAATTTTATATCTGACAAGTAAATGATGACAGAAGCAGCAGTGAAAGTTTCAGAGAGGCAGGTATTCTTCATTTTGGCACAGCTGTATATAGGTTGAGTTCTTGCTGGGGGGTTACTCCAGAACTCAAAAGGAGAAAAATGAATTCATTCCACAGGCTATGTAACAATACAAGATGCACTAAAGTTCTTGGTTTGCATGGACATAGCCACTTTTATTCTTTGCTAGTAAAGTTGTCCCAACAGGAATCCTCTGCCAAAAAGTAGAAATCCTAGGTTTTTCAAACAGTTGTTTTGATCAATGCCTGCTTCCTGGCTACCAGGATTTCTTGTTTTTGCAGCCTAGACTCATATTTACATGTGGTTAGTCCAAGGATGGTAAAGTAGCTTGTAGATTATATAATTTCAAACATTTCTAACTTGTTTCAAAGTCCAGGCATTAAAACAATTTTATACTACTTGCTTACTAGAAAAATGTCAAATTAAGAAAATTAAGCCAAGATAAATGCAAAGAAAATAAGCAGGGATAAAAGGAACTTTGAAAAACTATTGTTGTGACACATCACATTGAGTTTATACACAGAACTACTTTAAGACTCAGAAATTGATATTTACTCTAATGCTAGAACATGACATTTTAACATTTTGCACATTTGCAATCCTGTGTGTGTGTATGCTTTACACATATACACCCAAATAAATTAGCTTGGTTATATAATCCTGAAACAGACAAACAAACAAAAACCTGAAGGCGAATTCTAACACGAAGTTATATAGTCCAATCTAGCCAAAATACATCAATGCATACAATCTAGCATTTTATTATTTAGGGATTAGGTAAGCAACCTGTGGAAAGTGTCAAATAATCTTAGTTCCTTTATAAAAGTGGCTCCCAACATTTCACCGTAAGAATTCTTTTACTATTCCTCCCCCATTTTTTCAAGTATTTTGTTTACTAAATTGCATATAACAGGTTTTCTCACTTTTTATTAATCAAAATCATAACTGCCATTCACAGTTTCAGATCAGTGTGTGATAAGTAGTATTAGACAACTGAAAAAATATACACAAAATACATGGAAATTCATGTTGTAGTTGGCTTGTGCAACAGAAATATTCTGAGTAAATATGATTTTTAGTATACTTTTTGAAATATTGAAAAAGGTTCAAGGATGCCTTTACTATGGTCTTCATCTGCCTCAAGTTGGGAACCACTAGTTTATAACTTCCTGCTTTTCTTCCCTAAATTGAGTGTTAATATAACATAGTATAACATAACATACAACTACCCATGTTAACACATAGGGGATTGATAAAATTCACTACTGAAAAATAGATTACTTGCAACACTCATTCTGTAGAGTTTGACTGAGAAAGAAAACACAACACAGATTTAAAGAAATATATTTAAAAATTACAAAATTATGATATCCAGTACATTTTCCAGTCAACTTCAAAAAGCACATTAATATATGAAAATATCCTCAATTCCCCTGTGAGGTAGGTCCAGATTATTGTCCCCACTTACACAAGAAGGACATGAAATACAGAGGAATTAAGTAGCAGACTAAGAATTGAATCAACCAGAAGTGACTTGGGTTTGATTCCATACCACTTTCCATTCCATCTAATATTATCAATTTGTTCCAATGGATCTTTGTGAGGATATGGAGCTTCTTAATTCACTGAAACAATATTGTATACGATATGAAACTTTTTGCATTAATGTCAAAGTAGATCCTTCCATATCTCCATTGTTGTTACAGCTATAATTCTTGTCTGGATACCAACTACATAGTCAGATTCTACATAGGCAAAGACCACAGACCTCAGTCCTCAGTTCCTGTGGAATTACATTCATTCTCATTACCATATAGGGCTGAGGTCTAGCAGGCATCAGGTTCTTTAAGTCTGTGTGATATGAATAACATATCAGCTAGGAGCCAGTTGATGAATCAAACTTTTACTGTGTGCAAGGCACTGTCAGAGTTCCTACCAAGGGTAGTAGATCTGAAAAAAAAAATTATTCTGAGATTCTGTAGGGTAAAAATTTCCTAAGGATTCCTAGAATCACAAAATGTGATTAGGTAATCTTTAACTTTCTGTCCACCTCTAGGTTCATCCCCATGATTTTACAGATAAAGAGGTTGGCATGTAATTTAAGTGACTTCCCTGGAGCCCATAAGATTAGATTACTTCTTCATATAGTATGAATCTGACAGAGTCCACAGAAAATGAAACATATTCTCAGGTTGCCATTATCAAAATGAAAAGGCAGGCTCTGAATCAAAAATTTGGGGCAAGATGAGAATATCTGTCTATCAACCAATCAATCATTTATTTCTATCCTTATTTTTAGTCCAATGTAGTACATAAACAGGTAATGTTAATAAACCTATTTCTTTTCTGTGGAAAATTTCTCTGTAGTTCACCATGTAAAGGAATACAGACAATTTGACAATTGTTGCAAAATGAATTTTTAAATTAGAATTTTATAGGCAGAAGATGACCTAATTTCAATAAATTTGAACATTTTACCATCAAATTAGCAAAAAAATTAACACTTTGAAACTCCTCCCATTAAATGGATATATATAATTCTATATCCTCCCAGTCAAAGTCAATTCTAATGAAATATTATTTAAGTAGTGAGATTTGATTTTTGTAAGTGGTGGTTTATTTGTAAACAAAATCAAAATGCTAATGATTTTTAAAGCTCTCATACATTTGAAAAACCCCTATTTATTCAAAGGCTTAGAACTTCACTCCAATTACTAAAAAAACACATAAATTTCACTGGAAATGGTAGAGTACTAAATATTAACACAATTTGATTAACTGAACAGACATTAGTGTTTATAGGTCATAATACTAAGAATAGTATGTCTATTAAATACTTAAGTGGGTTTTGGTGGGGCTTCAATCCAAGACCATTGTTATTTGAGAATCATGTTAAATTATATCTGCACTAGCATTAGAATTAAACTAGTTTTGAAAGTGACTGATAGTCTTGTTCTGTAATATGCTGTCACTAATGGATCACATGACTGGGGAAAAACAAGGAAAAGAGGATTTAAATAAGAAGAAGAAATATAATATGTCAGTGAAATATACTTAGTTGAAAAGATGGTATTTTAAATCTAATGTTTATCATTTCATCCATTCTGCTTCCTGCCACATAAAATGTTATCTTTGTTCAAAAAAGACAAGGCACTTCTCCATCTACTTCTAACATTTGACTACAACGGTCTCTGTCCTAAACTAACATGAAGGGTTAAAAGAGAACAAAGAATAGCTGAAGAAGGTTAAAGCTTATTTCATTTTATATACAATTTGGGTGTTTAAAAAGGTAATGGAGTGGAGATGCATAAGGGAAAGTTACAGAAGAGCCAGTTTTAATGTGCAACCTTTCAAGCTTTGTGAAATTTATATGCTTTGGCAAATACATGTTATTTTCTCTGGAAATGACCATAGCAGATTTCATAAAGGACTATGCAGCAAAGAAATTCAAAATTTCTTCAAAAACAACTTTCACAAAAATATTTTACTAACTTGATGAAAACATCTGAGTATATACTATCCTGAGGATAAATATAAAAAAGAGATTGATAGGGGAGGAATTAATGACCACAGTGTGCTGTGTCGTTTCAGCATTCACTTTTGCCAATTTCATTGAAAAGAAAGCAGCCCCCTACAAAGCACTCCAAAACACACAAATGTTAATCAGCCTTGTCCAGAGGCAAATAGTTTGAAAAAGGAGTCATATAAGAAAGTAAAAAAGAACACTGGATATTTTTGGAATAGTTCAAGAAAATAAGATTAGTCAACCAGCATAACAATCAATAAAATAATAGATTTAAGAATAATTAGAGGTTTTAAATTAAGTTTATACATACTGGCACATAGTTTTCATAACAAATACTACTGTTGCTTGAATTATACTCTGTCACCTCCAGATGCATTCTATTCCTGTCTCAATATTTATATCATGGAAAGCCAATTCACTACTTTCTGCTATTCTTTGAGTAAAACCAAGTGTGATTTATACATGGTAGAAAAATTACTATGACCATCACATGACTAAATTCTAAGTTCATAAGAAAAAATAAGATTTTATGGGTTGACACATAAAAGTATCACTTGACACATTGTGTAATTAGAAATTAGTGATAATTAGAAATTTTGTATTATTTTGCAAATCAATTTTGGTATTAAACTGTCACAGTTTGAAACATAAACCTGATGATATTAGCTGGAACATAAACCACAGATACAATTTTTCCCTGACCTTAGCTATAAAACAAGACATTTGGTATGCATTTTCAGAGGTTTCTACCTTGTCTATAAAAATACACCTTCAATTGTGCAGTAGACAGACAGATGATATTTGCAGGCACACACAACATAGAAAAAGTTAGATTCTCAGTGGCTGGGTGTCATGGTAATGGGACTCTACAGAGGGAGGTGAAAACGTGTTTATGCAAAAATTATAGTTACACATTAAATAGGGTTTCTTTTTCCCCTCTTTTATTACTGGTATAAGACTGTCACTTTTAAAGTGGGCATAAATTTTAAAAGTGGTTTTAAAAGGTCTGACTTTGTATGAAGAAATGATTTTTCTTTTCACTGGGAAAAATGTTTGCTTAAAAAACTTTACTAAAACCAATAAGAGTAAATTGATAAAATATTATAATTTTATTTTTAGCACTAAGAATTACAAATAATGCCTACATATAGGCACCATTTGCAATTGAATTAACACAATTTAGAGCTTTTTTATTGTGTTAAAAAGTCAAATTCTAGAAGAATTAGTGTAATGCTCTCACTTATCCTTTTTTAAAAAAGATTTTATTTATGTATTTTTAGAGTGGGGAAGGGATGGAGAAAGAGAGGGAGAGAAACAACAACGTGTGGTTGCCCCCCATGTGCCCCCTACTGGGGACCTGGCTCACAACCCAGGCATGTACCCTGACTAGGGATGGAACCAGAGACCCTTTGGTTCACAGGCCGGCACTCAACCCACTGAGCTACACCAGCCAGGGCTCACATATTCTTTTTAAAAAAGATTTTCTTTCTTTATCTTTAAAGAAAGGGGAAGGGAGGGAGGAAGAGAGGGAGAGAAACATTGATAAGAGAGAGAAACATCAATTGTTGCTTCTCACACAGCTGGGGACCTGTCTGGCAACCTAGGCAACCTAGGCATGTGCCCTGACTGGGAATCGAACTGGTGGCCTTTTGGTTTGCAGGCCAACACCCAAACCACTGAGCCACATCACTTATCTTAATTGAGAAAAGAAATAAGAGATATATACACACACCAATGAAAAGCCTACATGTGAGGTGAATTTATAAACTAAAATATTTTTGTCTATGTACTGATCTTTCCTTCATGGACACAGACAACAGTATGGTGATTACCAGAGGGGTTAGGGGGAGGTAGAAGAGGATAAAAGGGGGATGAATGGTGACAGAAGGAGACTTGAGTCTGGGTGATAAACAGATAATACAATATACAGATGATATAATGTAGAATTATTAAAAATACTCACCTTTCCTTATTAATAATATCCAAATATTTAAAAATCCTCAAAAATAAGATTAAGAATATTTTATTAATTGTGATTTACCCACCACATACATATTCTTTAGGTACAGCTTTTCAATGGGTTTTCTCTTTCCCAAAGTAGACTATTAGAACCCCAGAAGAGCATTAGCAGTGGCTTTCATGGGGGTCTAGACACCATCTAAGCCATTTGAAATCTTGAAAGACTCCTTACAGCTGACAGTTGTGTGTATTTTCAAATGCAGAAAAGGAAACATTAAGGGAAATAAATGAGAATAGTGAGGCTGTAAAATTTGTCAGATGCCAAATGAATTCTTTTGGGGGTGGGAATGGAGGACAAAATGGGAATTACTGAATTAAATAGAAAAAAATTAGGGTCTTGGTTTCAGGTACAATGCAGAGTATCTTAGACAGTAATTTCAGTTTTAATCAACTTATTACAAAGGGCAACCCTGTCCTACAGTTGAAATTTTTCGCATACTTATTATGGCTTTGCCATACAACAGCATGTTAACAATCTGTACATTTAAAAGGATGCTTACAAACTTCATTCATATTAAAATCTATGCAGAATTGTTGGCAATACAGTAAGAATAATATTAAATTCTGTAAACCATGGCATATCACATTTTACATTATGCAAAGAGACAATATTTACAAGTCTTTAGAAGTTTAAATATTTTATCCACTAACATAAATGATAATTTAGCTAAGTGCAGGACAAAACCAGTGCTATTAATCGCATGTCCTTTGAAAGCAGATAAGAATAAAACCATTTCTAAAAGCTACCAAAAGCTTCTTTATGTCTGTTCAATAAGGGATTACAGAGCATTAAAGTACTCTAGAAAAATGATGCATATTTAGAAACAGTGAATATGAAAATTATAAGGCAGCATGCTCAAAACAAGTTTTTGTTTTTTTAATGCCAGTACTAATGTTTTACCTTTAATAACAACTATACATATACACATACGTGTGTATTTATTTAAAAACTGAGAGTGCAAAACACAAGCTTCGTTTAACAAAAAAAAATGTGCAAATTTTCTTTTTAAACCAACACAAATAAGAGTGAGGAAAATATTCTACCATTATAAAGAATAAGTTGAAGAGAGCAATGAGACCATCTTCATTCCAAGATCACCTACAAGGCACTAAGGGTAGGAAATGACAGGTAACACAGAAGTGACTGAATAAAATTCCTCAGTCAGGTCGGAATATGGGATATTTTGGTAAGAATTCTATTAGTATTACCTGCAAAATAAAAGCAGACAACAATATATTGACAAAATAATTTTCATTTACTATAACTTATATATAACCCAGAAAGTCTATAATCATTTTTCTTGTACAATAAAGTATGTGAAATATATAAAACAGTTATAAAAAGAAGTTACCACACATTTTCATTAGATAATAAATTAAATAAAAACTGTCTCACCATAGCAACAGTTTTTATTATCTGATTTACAATAACTATTTTTAGGTACAAAAAAGTAAACCCTATTACATTATTATGTCCTTCCATACCTTCCTTGCACCCCTGCTTTTTTAGCAAAGTGGAATGGATTAAAATTGTGCTATCCAGATTAGAATAGCTTTATCTATATTACAACTATGTATTTTTCAATTAAAGTTGCTATTTGGTTGAGTATTACTATCTTTTGCAAGTTGTTTATAAAAAACAATAGTGTCCAAATGGATTAATTAAAATATTTAATTAAAGGTTTGAAAATATAATTATGAAAACCTAAGATATTTATGAACTTTTATAAATTTAACACAATTTTATAATAGTAGATTTTAGGTTTGTGGTCTTTTGTACATTTCCCCCCCAAAACTGCAAAGTGGAGAAAGATACCATGATAATCCTTATTTAGGAAATGGAAATGCAATATTTATTATTAAATATATACTACATGGAAGCAACTTAAAATGAATAAATTTTGTATTCTTTTCAATGTTAATAATGCTGAATTTGTCACCCTGGTTATATGTGAATTTATGTTTTATGATTAAGATGCATAGCTTTCAGTAAAAAAAAAAAAAAATACAGGGCCCGGCACAGAAAATGCTCCTTTTTATTACATAAAAATCTTTTATTGCAAAATCATAAGCATGTGATTCTGTAACATCACAATATCACATTCAAGCACACCATATGATGTTTTAGGGGAAATATTCAAATTGTTGTCCATCTCTTGTGAGACATTCATGGACCCTACCAACTACATTCAAGCAAGCCTTACATCTGCCAGACCCTGTATAGAAACTATGGTTTCTTCACTAAAAGTTAAATATAAGCTAAATTAAAAAAAAGTCAGAAAAATAAATACAGAATTCAGAAGTCAGTTCCTATGTTATGCAAGTTTTGACAAGGTTACATTTAGAAATATTTTGTTCAACACCAGCTTTGCCCATCACCATATGCAATGATTTGCACCTATGTTGAAAGAAGATTAAGGTTGTGCAATATTTTCATCTGAGCACATTAGCTGATATTTGTCTAAGATCTAAATAATTGCTAGCTTTCAAGATATTTTATATTGGCTACAAATATAAAGAAGGTGAAAGAAAACCCTCTATGTTCCAACTGACAAAAGTTCAGGATGAGCAGAAAAATGATAGAAAGATGATTTGACAAATGATAAATATGGTAAGATGTAACAATTAGAATGGGATCCAAAAAAGTTAAATTAAAAACAACTGCATACTTACATACTCCATCATATTGCTAGTTTCACATTTCCTTTTAGTCAACTTCCAGTGTAAAGCAAGCTAAGAAAGTACAGTTTGTTAAGAATTTTGATATCAATTTATACTAATAATTACCTATACATTTGAATAAATTACAGAAAACAATCTAGGAATAACTATAAGACCCAAATCATAGCATTTCAAATTACTTGGTAAAGAATATACATTAAACATTGAGTATTAATTCTCTAATTCATTCTTTTGTGGCCTGAGAAATTCCCACTTTTTCAATTTAATAATACAAATAAATGAATGGGCACTTATTTGTTTAAACTTCTTACCTTGTGATATAATCTGTTATTTTCCCATTCTAACAACTTCTGAATTGATCTTCTGGTCTGAGAGAAAGAATCAAGACTTTGTTACAAGATGACTTGAGCAGCTTTTTAAACTATGTGTACCTATATTTTTCTGCTTACTTGTAAGATCCCATTATTTTGTCCTCTTGTTTTTCTTATTAGAAATCAGAAACAAAACAAAACAATGTAACTGACAGAAACTGCCAAAAGAGGAACAATGTTTTGAGTGGTTATTATACTATTATAATAGGATTGTCCTCTCTCCCTCTCGTATACAGGGTCCAGCACAAGTAATGCCCCTTTTTTATTACATAAAAATCTTTCATTACAGCCCTGGCTGGTGTGGCTCAGTGGATTGAGCACTGGCTTGCGAACCAAGGGGTTGCCAATTCGATTCCCAGTGGGGGCACATGCCTGGATTGTGGCCCAGGTCCCTGGTAGGGAGCCATGAGGCAACCACACATGGATGTTTTTCTCCCTCTCTTTCTCCTTCCCTTCACCTCTCAATAAACTAACACATGAATAAACAAATAAATAAAATCTTAAAAAAATCTTTTATTAAAAAATCATAAGCATGGAACTCTGTAACATAACAATATCATACTCAAGCACACCATATGACATTTTAGGTGAAATGTTTGAATTGCTGTCCACCTCGTGAGAGACATTCACATACCCTACCAACCACACTCAAACCTTACTTCTGCCAGACCTTGTATAAACACACATACATAAATATGTAAAATTTTAATATATGCATTTCAAAATCAAATATGTACAAATTACTGTTATGAGTTCATGCACTAAATTATTGTGAAAACATTACCAATACTACAAGAAGTCCATTTATAGATTTAATCTACATTTTCATGTACTTTTCCACAGGGCTACTTTTTTCAATATGCATGCAGTATGCCAAGTTAATCCAGTTTCTCACAGAAAAATTTCCTATCAGAGCTCCTAGCACAATGTCTGGCATACGGTAGTCAGTCAGGGTCTACAGGTTCAATAAAAGCAAGTCAATATATATCAGAATTTCCACTGAAAAGAACATGTTAAAAACGGCCAGTCAGAAACTTGTACTGAGAGGGAAAAATATAAACAAGAGAAGCAGCACTGTAGTAAACAAAAGGACAGAGGCTAAGTTTCTCCATTTGGAGTGCATATATTTTTTAAGGAGAAAGAAAAGTTTTCAAAATACTTGAAAACATTAAAGTACAATATTACTAGGCATTTTTGATTCTTATTTGAAGAGTTTTATAAAGTTTATGGTAAAAAGGTCAGTAGGCATTGTTAAATTTTAAAACTACTCCCTAAAATTAAATGCTTTACACATCAGACTATATCTGAAGTGATTTCCAAAGCAACAACACAAGAAATAAGTCTAACTGTTCAGCTATGTAAGTTAACAACCAATGACAACAATACCAGCTAGAGTTTACCATGGGGACCTTGTACTTGACAGAATCTCTTTAAACAAAATCAAATAGTTAACAAAGAAAGAGATTAAATTAATAATTATAAATCTTTCCACAAAGTAAAACCCAGGCCCAGATGGCTTCAATGAGGTATTCTCCTAAAGGAGAAATAGTACTATGAATATAAATACAAAATGCTCAACAAAACACTGGCAAGCTGAATCTACCAACATATGAAAAAGATTATATATCAAGACCAAGTGGAATTTATCCAAGGAACACAAAAATATGTTGATGTAGTACATTATATTAATAGGATAAAGGACAAAAACCACATGACCATATTCATTAAGATTTAGAAAGCTCATCAAGATTTAGAAAAAGCATTGAACAGAAATCCTATATCCACTCATAATAAAAATCCTAAAATATAGAAATAAAAGGAAACTTCCTCAACCTGATAAAGGGCATCTATGAAAAACCTACAGTTAACATCATTCTTAACAGAAGAAATGTTTTCCTCCTAAGATTAGTAACAAGATGTCTCCTCCCACTACTTGTTTTTCAACATTGTACCAGAAGTTATAGCCACAGTAATTACACAAATACAAAAAATAAAAATAATCTAGATAGGAAAAGAAAAGTGAAATCTTCATTTGCAAACAACATGATCTTTTATAGAAAAAAACCGTAAGGAATCCACTAAAACACTACTAGAACTAATAAGCTCAGCAAATTTGCAAGAAATAAGATCGGTATAGGTAGAATATGGATCCAATGATCTTCACACCTTGAAGTTAACACCAGAAAACATATTATATTACATTGCAAAAAGGCCATAGGAGGTATAATTAAAATTACTAATAGTTTGACTTTAAAATAGAGATTACCCTGGATTATTTTGGCAGACCCAATGTAATTCTATGAGTCCATAAAAGCAGATAATTTTTCTGGCTGATAGAAGGATAGTCAGAGGGGTTTGAAGCACAAGAAAAACTTGAATCACCATTGCTGGCTTTAAGATAATAAGGGCCACATAGAACATATAAGAAATGGTTTCTGCCAAAACCTGAATGAGCTGAGAAGCAAATCCTTTTACAGAATATCCAGAAAGGAATGCAGCCCTGCCAGTACCTTTATTTTGGCCTTGTGAGATCGTAGTAAGAGGACGCAATTGAGCTACACTGTTTGACTGTTAAATAGTAAAAGGGTGTTGTTTAAAGTCCCTAAGTCTGTAGAAACTGGTTACACTAGATGGAAAAGTAATACAACGGTCAACATAAAAAAGTCAATTGTATTTCTTTATACTTAGGAAAGAACAATCTCAAAGTGAAAGTAAAAAGGCAATGCCATTCACAATAGAATTAAGAATAAAACATTTAGGAATACATTTAACAAAAAAGTATAAAATCTGTACACTGAAAACTAAAAAAATTGCTAAGATAAAGAATACATAAATAAATAGAAAGATATTTCATGTTCATGAATCAAAAACATTTACAAAAAATGGTGCTGGCACAATTAAATATTCCAAAGAAAAATGATAACTCAAAACTCTACCTCATACCATTCACAGAAATTAACTCAAAATGGGCCAAAGACCTAATTGTAAGAGGTGAAAGTTTAAAACAAGTAGGAGTAAATCTTTGTGATAAGTTAGATAAAGTTTTCTTAGATATGATGCAAAAGCACAAAAAATTTAAAATTAAGAAATTTTACTTAATTAAAATGCAAAGCTTGTGTATGTCAAAGATATCATCAAGAAAGTGAGACCTCTTCTCAATGGCCATGTGAAGACCTTCACAAAAGAAATTAAGAAAACGATTACATTTATAACAGCATCAAAAGACTAAAATAATAATAAACTGAGGTAAGCAGGTAAAAAACATACACAAAAAAGTATGAAACACTGATAAAATAAAGACATAAATAAATGCAAAGACAACTTGTATTCATGGATAGGAAAATTTAATATTGTTAAGATAACAATATTATCCAAAACGGAAGGCTAAGATTGCGGAGGATTTGTCTTTTTAAAAAAATGTATTTTATTGATTATGCTATTAAAGTTGTCCATCCCCCCATTCCCCTCCGCCCTGCACGCCTCCTCGCACCCACATTCCCCCCACCTTTAGTTCATGTCCATGTGTCATACTTACAAGTCCTTTGGCTTCTACATTTCCCATACTATTCTTACCCTCACCCTAT
>JAPYXV010002727.1:0-12878 GCA_028533065.1 Trachops cirrhosus
AGTGAAGGAAATGGGAGCTGAAAACCCAGGGTCTCCTGAAGCTGTGTTTTGCCTCCATGTCACTAGCTGAGGAGTGATTCCCACTTTAGAAATCCAGCAGCAGCTCCTAGGAGATTGAATTCTGAACTCTGAAATCAAATTGAATTTTGAATTCTTATTCAGCTACTTACTTACCTAGTGAATTGAGCAGATTACTTCACCTACTTATATGTAGTTTTTCTATTATTTTCTTCTGTGGTTTTGCTTTTTTCATGGATTTGTTTTTAAGATTAAATCAGACAAGGTAAGTAATTTCTTAGTATATCATGGGGCCTATAACAAGCCCTTTAGGATCAGCAATTTCTTTCTTTCTTTCTTTCTTTCTTTCTTTCTTTCTTTCTTTCTTTCTTTCTTTCTTTCTTTCATTCTTTCTTTCTTACGCCTTTATTATTTTTATGTTTTACAGTTGTTCCAATTATTTCCCCCTTTGTCTCCCTCTTCCCAGTCCTCCCCCCACTTCCATAGTCAATCCCCACCCCATTGGCCACGTCCATGTGCCATCCTTCATATATGTTCCTTGACTAATGCCTTCACCTCCTTTCAAACAGTCCCCCCACTCCTCCCCGATTACCACTGTCAGTCTTTCCATGGTTCTATGCCTCTGGTTCTATTTTGCTCATTAGTTTATTTTGTTCATTAGATTCCTCTTATAAGCGAGATCGTATGGCTAAGTGAAATAAGCCAGTCACTGAAAGACAAATACCAGAAACTGCTTTGTATTTAAGAAGTAGACCCATGGAAAATATGACTGGGATCTGAAGTACCCAGGAAATTAAGACTGAGACCTTGTAGTGCTGTAGAGCACATACTTTCCTGGATCTACACCCACACTGTGGATACCTCTTGGCAATGAGCCCTTATATCTGAAAGTTCCTTACACTGAATCTGTCATTATGGGGTCTATTCTATTATGGTTGATAACTGAGAATAATCTATACCAAGGTAATAATCAATCTGAAATAAATTGCAATTAGAGAGTATGCAGCCTCCGTGGTGCATGTAGAGGAGAGGGGGGATTTAAAGTCTGACTGTGTATTGATAAAACCAGGATTTTGTTTAGCATTTTCAGCTATGTGTGCGCACGCAAGTACATACACACAAATATCAAGCCAAGGGAAAAGTCTTTCTCCTTCCAGGTAGACATCCCCACGTATGGCCCTTTCTGAGAAATGTAAAACCTGCTATCGCCATCATGAATCTTGGGGTTGTGTTATTACTTTACTTATTTCTGGTCTACCTGCCACCCCTGTGGTGGTCATCTTGGGTGAGAGCTATTTTTCCATAATACATCTTCACCACAGCACAGTGTTTACCCAGCGGATGGCAGAGAACATCAGACTCTTCACTTCCTTACTCATGTTTCCACTTTCTTGGAAAAATCACTAAGTAACAGTGACTGAAGATCATTGTAAGACCCAATATACAGGGCCTATCACCGTCCCAATGGGCAGTAAACTAAATGCAAGTCCTGTCAGCATACCTGCCCTTCCCCATCCTTTGGGTAGGTTGTTATTTTTTGGTGACTTTCCTTTCTAGCGATTTTCAAACTAAGTGTCATTGTTTAAAATATTCTGATGAGATTCACATGCCAAAGAATAGCTACCATGAATTCAGCTAAGAATGTCTCATATTTTTCTCATTTAATCTCACAAAATTTTATGAGGTTTTTAATTTTACTAATTTTCTAGAAAAATAAATTAAAGCCCAGAGAGGCAGCTTGTTAATCCCTGTCAGAAAATATTTCTCCCTTAAGTTTGGCTCATCTCAAAGTCAATGGCATTGACCAATACATAACTCAGTTTTGTTCCTCTAAAATAAATTTAACTTACTTCAAATTGTGGTAGAAAGAGAACTCATCAATCTATTATTTATTATACTTTTAGATTTAGACCCACTGAATACCAATGAAACCGTTCCTTCACGCCAAATGTTGTCCTGCAAACATCCACTGCTCAAACATCCAGAGCTTATTGTCCCCACTTACGATTCTCTCAGCACTTACCTTTGATAGCCCACAATTCCTGAAGGCTCGCCAGGAGAACTGTGATGAAAAATCCTGACATTGGAACTCCAGTTATGGCCATTTCTTCCTGAGTGCTTTAGTGGGGATCTGTAGAGCTCCAGTGGGGCAGAATAGACAGGAATAAAAGAAAAGAGAATGTAGGATACGATAGTGTCTGACTGATTAAAATTCAAATCAGTTGAGCTACAGCCAATCAGCAAAGTGTTTTGAGATGACATATTTGTTGCTAAGGAAAAGACTCTTGTAAAGGGCCTAAGAAAGGAGACAGATAAAAATGTAAAGTTCTTAATCAAACAAGCACATAACAAACAAAAACAAAAAAAAATCGAGTTTTTGAGAATGTTAGGCAATCACTCAAGTCTTCCATCTCAATCCAAGGTCTAGAAAGCGACACACCTGAAGCACATTAGTGAGAATATAATCAGTGGAACAACCTGGAGTGAGAGTTGATCACAGATCATGCCTCTGTGCTGTGACAGCTGGAGAGTTTCTGTCAAGGGACAACAAGTCTTTTTTTTAAAAAAGATAAATTACCAGGCTATGGAAAATACCTGAATCTTGACAATATTGGGTGACAGAGCTTTACTTAAGGAGCTTCTCATTGCTTTGGGCTTCTCCTCCAGTGTCCTGGGCTCCAAGATGGCCAGCCCTGTCCAAGAGTTCAGAACCCCGGGGCACTGTCCTACCCTTAGGGAACACCAGAGGGGAAACTCCGAGGGTCAACACTCCCCAGATGGAGGGGATGGAGAGCTACCCCTTTGGAAATGGGTAGTGGGTACCAGAGACAGTGAACTGTTAAGGGGCTGCCTTTACTAATGCCTTCTTAAATATGATCAGAGACTGGAGTAGACTTTTGGGGACACACACCTCATATGAGGGCTTAAGCAGGTGAACAGCCTGAAGGAAACTGGGCAGAGCTGTTTTACTGGGAATGCTAGAGACTGTCCTATAGGAGGGCTTTACCATTACTTCATCACGTCATAAGATTATGGAAGTTCTGATACAAAGAATTAATTTTGATGTTTACTATTGAGAGTACTGAAAATTAAGACAGTCTAACTCTCTTATTTTTTATAACATAGTGTAATATAAAGGAAAATTAAGCCACATATGGAAAGGGCTTGAATCCGAATACTTTCTGTGAAGAAAGACCTGGCAGTGAGGCAGCCCATCGGATGGTGAGTTCCCTGTTTAATGTCAGTCATGACACACACTTGGATGGATTTCCACACTGCCTGGCTGAGGCCTTATCCTGCCCTGCAGCTGCCTCACAAATCATGAGTGCAAATTCCCTGTTCATTACTGGTTATCTGATCGCATCTGGGCTTTGAACACTCTGACACTGACTCCTAGGTCGCTTGGAGGAGGCCCACAGCACAGTTCTGTTCTGTAATTGCTCAGGGATGCATTTCCTGGAGGCAGGGGCATGGGCCGGAGGAGAGCCCCACAGTGTCAGTGTCTGCTGCGAGTCTGGTCCTATGACTTAGGCTTTGCCATCTTCTCGTTCAGAGGAAAAACCATGTACACTTTTCCTGTGCCTGCCCTTTGCTGCCATAATGCCTCATTCTTACAAGGAGCTCAAAAATATATGGCAATTGGAGGTATTTTTCAGAAAGATAGTTTACATGTTGTAATAGCACCTTCAACCCGGGGTGTTGCTTGGC
Organism: Trachops cirrhosus; assembly: GCA_028533065.1. Classification (NCBI taxonomy): domain Eukaryota; kingdom Metazoa; phylum Chordata; class Mammalia; order Chiroptera; family Phyllostomidae; genus Trachops; species Trachops cirrhosus. Next base: position 3,727 of record JAPYXV010002727.1, read on the forward strand.
AACTCATGACAGTATTCAGTCCTAAAACACTGATTGGTTTTCCTCGTGAGATTACTAAATTTGGAAGATTTAAAAAAAATTTTAGTTCCCTTTCTCTGACAGTAAAGAAGGTCCTATCTGAACAGTACCCATGGTTCCCCATTCTCTCCTGCATGTTTGAGGAAGTTTCTGAGGGCTCCTGAATGAGATATTCGTGGTGACACAGATGGTGAAGAGCCACTGTGAGGTCAAAGTTCAGTCAGGAAGTAGAAATTCCCATAGACGCTCCCACATCATAGACAGGCTCGTTGTTACATTCTCCCCGTTACAGGAGATTGTACGTTAACACTGTCAGAATGCTGGAGGAGCACAGGTCAGCGCAGACCATAACTCAGAGCTCAGAGGCCAGTAGAGGCCACTGCTGATGTCACAGCTCCTCTAGAGCCCCATGGAAAGGGATGCTGCCAGAACCCAAGGGGATTTGCCAAGACTCCTGACCAGGAAGCCTTTGTGTCCACTGTAGGAGATGGATTCAGCCTACCCACCCCTCCCAAATCTCATAATACTGCTTCACTGGCAGAATGTTGGCCACATTCAGAAGCCTGGGGGAAGGAGAGTCTAAGAAATGTAATATTCTTAAATCTATTTCCAAAAACACAGACAAGACCATAAAAGTGAATGAAAAATTTTTTAAAAGACTAAATTCAAATACTATATCTGATAGAGGACTCAAGACTTGGAAAATTTTAGCTTAAGGTAAAAAGTTATAAGTCTAGCAAGTAATGTGTATGTTAAAGCTTTTGTTCCAAAAACTACAGATAAGGTCCACCCTGGCTCCTAGGAAAACAGCCGACCTCCTGGGGCACCGCTGAAGATTACCACCTGGGGACAAGTGGAGGCATCCGGGCCTTTCTGTTCCAGGGAGAGACAGATGACCACCCACCCTGGGAACAGCTAACTGCCCAGGACAGGAATGTTTCAGCTTCTTTCACCTAATCCTTCCTGAATCACCCCACCTTGTTTACTCCCCCCGTTATAAAAATATTAGTCTGGAAAGAGAAGGGAAGATGGTCTGTTGGGGTATGAACCCACCATCTTCTCAGATCACTGGCCATCTGAATAAAGCACCCATAAAGATTCAATTGCTGTCGTTGCTTATTGGGTATGGTAGTGACAGGCAGCCCGAATGCCGGTGTCTTTTCCAGTTACATATCTATATATTTTGATCTAGATCTATATATCCACCATAGCTCACTGTGGTTCACCTCACAGTAACATACTTAGAACCTGAGAAAGTATTTTTTGGATTAAAGGCTAGACCTTGAAAATGAGAACTTTCACACTGGACCCTGGTCGAGTCTGGGACCTGATTACTACATGTTGTGTGGTTGGAATTCTGAGAGCCTCCAGCCCTTCTTTTAAATCCCTTCCCTGCCCTTTTTTCCCCTTCTAGCAGTAAGAGTCTTAATGATATTTTTGCTGCTGAGAACACCTGAGGAGCCAAAGGGATTTTGATCTTGGCATTTCTTTCCCAAATCTGCAGGTAAGAAACTTGATTTGTTCTGTGTCATTTCTCCTCCTGATCCTGAGAGGAGGCAGAGAAGCTAGTCCACTGGAATAAGTCTATCAGATTGAAAACTTCCAGCTGTTGAAATCAACAAATGTGCTGGGGTGGTGGGCTCACGGGCCTTCCTGACTAACATGTCTTGTGTGAGTAAAGGGCTCCCTAGTGTTTGGCTGATTTCCAACCTGGGGGATGACAGCTTAAGCGTTTAATTCATTCTCCGCCTCTGGAAGCTGGTACTTCAAAGGCCTGCGCTTTCTCTGCACAGAGATTAAAATCACCCTTCTTTACTTGGGTAGATTTTTTACATATACCCATACTTACGTATTTTTATATGTACAAACACAAACTCTCACTGATGTGTTTGCTGTGCATGTGAGTACACGTGAGTGTTGGAAACTGAATCTACTTCTCAGCATGTCTCTCTACCAGCCAACCACAGAGTCCACTGCTGTAACTTGAGCATCTATAATCACTTTGTTCTATAATTCCCAATTTTATCTTTGTTCTAAGAGGCACAGCTTAACTTGGTTACTGAGAGACTGTGAAGGAAAATATTAATTTGGAAAATCGCCAAAGGAGCCTAAGACCCACCACCTTCCGCAGGCGGCCCCACATGGCCAGGCAGCAGTGTGAGTCCCTCGCTCAGCCTGTCCTCCTGTTCTTCAGACATTCTGCCACTTCAGAGCTACTTTCAACGTCCTCTGTTACCTTCGCCAGGCAGAGGGCAGCACGAATCCCAGGAGTAGAGGGCAGGCATTCCAAGGCAAAGTCATTTTCATTTTTGCAAGTGTGCCTGCCCTCACCTGTGATTGATTCTCCCTTTCAGCTCTTCTCCAGGGTCAGGGAGTGATTTCAGTCACTGTCCGTGGAAGACACAGTCCAGAAACCACATCCTCAAACCCAATGCTCTGTCACCTGAGGTCTAAACTGGGGGTCCCATCTGGGTCTGAATGATTTTATAGAAAATAGGTGTACTTCATGAATACATCTATGTGTGTATGTTAGTTGGAGAAGGAGAATTGGAAAGTCTACAGTATTTCCAATCAATCAAATTATATAATTTTTGCTTACTTATCAGTTCTTTAATTAAATGCTACCTGATCTTAATCTATATTTAAGGTACTGTTTTTGTTGTTATATTTTGAATATCTGTAGTATATGGGTGTAACTAGGAGGTTGGATAAGCACAAATGAAATTTTTGATTGAGCTGGAATTTGTGTGCCTGCTGCTGGCCCTTTCCAGGTCATTGCTGGAGGAGCTGTTCCCTGTCACTGCACAGGAATTGCAGCATATACCACAGGACATTTGCTCAGTTTTAATTAGCAGACCATCCTGTAATTCCTTTCAGTTGCACAAACATATCTTAATCCGGCAATTAGATTATTTAGTACAATGTAACAATTGAAAGTCCCAGTTTAATTTAGGATCAATACATTTCTCCCCCATGCTGGGAGTTTTGCAGGCAGGAATGAGTTTGGTGCTCCTTCTTCCTCACGTTCCAGCAGGGGTGGGTTCAGAGAGAGGGAGGAAGAGGAAAAGGCAGGAAATGTCAATGGAAATAACATGTGTTTTCTGGACCTGGCTGATGCTCAAAGCAGAGCTTCCCTTTTGTGCGAGGTTTTGTAGGCTCTTCAGATCCCCTCAGGGCCTAAGTCTGGTGCGTAGGAAACACTAAAACATCCTTTGTGCCCACAAACTCTGGGTGTGCATAGACACAGTGGACACCACTCAGCCAGAAGAAAAGACGAAATGTTGCCATTTGTGACAACATTGATGGACCTTGAGAATATTAGGCTAAATGAAGTAAGTCAGTCAGAAAAAGTTAAGAACCATATGATTTCACTCACGTGTAGGATATAAACTGAAATTTGTGGACATAGACAGCAGTGTGGTGGTTACCAGAAAAAAGGGGGTGGGGTGGGGGATGGAGAAGCCCTAATGTATGGAGACAGAAGATGGTTTGAGTTTGGGTGGTGGGCACACGGTGCAATTTACAAATCTTGTATCATAGAAATGCACACTTGAAACCTATATGACCCTATTCACCAATGTCACCCCAATAAATTTAATTAAAAATTGAAAAACAAATAAAAAAAATCTCTAGGCGTGTAGACCACTACCAACACAGCTGCCCTTCCCAGGATCTGCCATCAGCTAGTCCACCCCCCGCCCTGCCCTCTAGGCTTCCTGATGGACACCAGGAACAAATTGCATTGTTATCAACCACCTGACTATATGGCAGGTAAAGCACACTCTTAGGTCCCCTAGAAAATAATTTCACTAGGTTCCAGGAAAGTAAGTTAGTCTCTTTTCTACATGCTTTGGATATAGAGGTAGAATTAATACTAAACAGCAGATGTGTCCAAAGGTTTCACAAACCTGCTCCCCCTATACTCTCTGACCACATTTTAGTCAGTGGAGAGAGAATAATGAGCACATTTTCCCTTTTGCAAATTCTGTGAAGGAGGTGAAGACAGTTTACAAGTCCGTAGATATAGCTGCAGTAATGGCCCCTTGGGTGAAACTGAGGAAAGAAGATACACATTAAGCGAACATTACATAGTAAGGAGTATGAATCGCAGCCATCGTGTGTCAGTAGTCACAAAGAACAACTATATCACAGCGAAATAAATGAACATATGTCCAGAAATGTCAGCTGTTCCTCAGTCCAGTTTCTTCCAGAGACATAGAGAAGGCTGAGCCTGTCACTTGGCTTTTCTTCTAATAAGTTTTACATGGGGGTCTCTCTGGTAAGGGATAAACCTGTGTTTCTTTCAGCTCTTTTAAAGCTGCCTGCTTTTTGTTCCAGGAGTAAACGTGGTGTTTGGGGCATCGGTCTATTCAGTGCTCTACCGAGGCATCGGCATTCCAGTCTCAGTGCGCTTCTCAAACACACCTGCTTTTGTGGGCGCGATGTCCCGTAAAACTGCCTAGCGCTGAAGATTATTCTTTCAGAGAAAGTAGTTGGCTTTCTGGGAGGCAGTTAGGGGCTGGAGTTTCAAGCACTGACCATGTCCGGACCCCAGTGCGGTGGCTCCTGCCTCTGCCCTCTGGGTCTGTGCGGCATCATTTGAAATGTTCATACACTGAGCAAGATCTGTGCTCATTTCTGAAGATGGTTAAACACGTGTGTACTACAGTCCTCTTTCACACTTACTCTATTCTAACGGGTATAGTGGAGGGTGAGAAACTGGCAACTTGAAGATGGTTTGTTTAATGTATTTGGTTAGCGATCAGGGCCAAGGAGCTGGGTCCTAAACACACGAAAACACTCATAGTCGAGAAGATAAGAAGTTAAGACAAGAAGTGTTCAGATAAGAAAAAATGTGAAGACTGAGTCACTAGACCTACCAACTGACTGTATTAGGATGAAGAAAGTGATAGAAAATAATCAAATAAGTAATTAAATAATTAAGATTTTAAGTCTGCGCATCCTGAATAAATGAAGGGGATTTTCACAAAGACTCAGAAGCCACAGGGAAAAGGTGGCTCTCAGCGGCATTTAATTCAGCACGGGCACGGGGGGTGGGGGGCGTGTAAGAGGGGAATCTGTGACATGATTACAGCAGAACAGGGGAGAAATGGCACCTAAGGACAGACAGGCTGGTACAGGAGGAGTGGACGAGGCAATAAGGAGTTTTAGGAAAACCAAGAGTGGTGACAGAGAATAACAGCATATTTTGGGTTTCTGGGGTTGCTTTTGAACTTTGAAACTCTTAAGATAGAAGAAAGGTGAGAAACAAGCCAGAGGATTATAATTAGTTTTACTAAAATTCTTTTTGATACATTTTTTTCTCCCTCACCAACTGAAAAATACTACTAATAACAGATATCGTATTAAACCTTACTATTTTATTTGGTAGATAATAATTGTATGTCCTTATTCTGAGGAATCTAACCTGAATTTTAAAGACGCTTAGTCTTTCAGTCAGGTTTTGAAAGGGGAAACTGGTATTCTAAATCGAGTCTCTAACTCTGTAGCGGTAATACATAGTCCAAGAATGAGTCCATTCAAAACCTGAAGCCCCTTCAACCATAGTGCAGCCCTGGGTAGGCCTGACAGTTGTCTTTTCTTGTCAAATGTGTTCATAGGTAAACATTTCAAAGGTTCTCAGGAAACATCTTTCCTGCTTTTTCTAACTCACAGTAAAAGTGGGACTAGGCTTCGCTCTTGTGGTCAATGAATTTAATTCTTTTATTATTTATTTCTTGTTTATTTTTATTACAGTTGACATACAATATCATACTAGTTTCAAGTGCACAACATAGTTATTGGACATTTATGTAACTCATGAAGTGACCATCCTGACAGTTTAGTACCCATCTGACACCATACATAGTTATCATGATATCATTGACTACGCTCCTGATGATGTGCTTTGTGTCCCTGTGACTACTTTGTCACTGCCTGTCTGTGCTTCTCAGTCCCTTCACCTTTTTCACCCAGCCCTCTACCCCTCTCCCACATGGTGGTCATCAGTTTGTTCTCTGTATCGATGACTTTGTTTCTGTTTTCCTTGTTCATTTTGTTGTTTAGATTCCACATATAAGTGAAATATATGGTATTTTCCTTCCTCTGTCTGACTTACTCCACTTAGCACAATACCCTCTAGGTCGATGCTGCCAAAAATGGCAAGAGTTCATTGCTTTTATGGCTGAGAAATATTTCATTGCACCACATAATCTTCACCTACTCATCTGTAGATGGACACTTCCATATCTTGGCCATTGTAAACAATGCTGCAATTAATGTAGGGGTGCATGCATCTTTTTGAATTACTATTTTGAATTTTTTTGATAAATACCCAGAAGTGGAATTGCTTGGTCATATTGTATTCTAATTTTAATTTTTTGAGGCACCTCTATACTGCTTTTCATAGTGGCTGTCCCAGCCTGCGTTCCCACCAACAGTGTCCAAGAGTTCCCTTTACTCCACATCCTCACCAGCCCATTTTGTTGATTTATTGATGACAGCCATTCTCTCAGGTGTGGGGTGATATCTCATTATGGTTTTGATTTTCATTTCCCTGATGATTAATGATGTTGACATCTTTTCACATATCTGTTGGGATATGTATGTCCTTTTTGGAGCAATGTCTGTTTCAGTACTATGCTAATTTTTTAAATCAGATTGTTTATTTTTCTTTTGGTGTTAAGTTGTATGAGTTCCTTATATAATTTGAATATTAACCCCTTATGAGATGTATCATTGGGGAATATCTTCTCCCATTCGGTAAGTTGTCTTTTTCTTTTGAGGATGGTTTCATTTGCCATGAAAAATCTTTTTAGTTTGATGCAGTTCCATTTGTTCATTTTTCCTTTTGTTTTTCTTGCCTGGAGAGACATATTCAAAAAATATTCCTAAAAGTTATGTCAAAGAGTTTACTGCCTATGTTTTCTTCTAGGGGTTTTAAGATTTCAGGTCTTAAATTTAAGTCTTTAATTCCTTTTGAGTTTACTTTTATATATGGTATAAGAAGGTATTCTAGTTTCTTTTTCTTTTTTTTGCATGGATCTCTCCCATTTTTCCAACACCATTTGTTGAATAGACTGTCTTTACTTCATTGTATATTCTTGCCTCCATTGTCACAGATTAATTAACCACATAGGTGTGAGTTTATTTCTGGGCTCTATTCTGTTCCATTTTCCCGTGTGTCTGTTTTTATCCCAGTTCCATCGCTGAACGAAGTAGGATCCTTTCATGGTATCACATGACACACATCTCAGTGATGCAGAGTAGGGGAAGTCTGAAGTGTAGTAACAAGGTGTATTGGAGCAAAAAAAAAGGACTGATGTCTCATCCACCCCCAGGGGGCTCAGCTCCATCTCTCTGGGGAAGACGTCCTGAGCCTGGGGAGCACAGGTGTCCATCAGGTAGGTCAGGGCCCAGAACTGCAATGTTATCGCCCTGGGCTCTGGTGGTCCAACCCAGTCTCTTGTCCTGTCTGTGCTTGCCTGTGTCTCATTTTCCCATCTGCATGCCAAAGCCTGATGGTGCCCAGGCCACAACAGTGCTGCACTCAGGCCCACATGGTTGCTGCAGAGGGAGCATGCAAAACCCTCTCTCGTTAAGCTTCCCTATATTTTCTTGGGCTTAGGAGAAAGTACACTTTCTTTCAAACTAACCAATCTCCTTCCTACATTTTCATAGGGCTGAGCTCCACACTACCTCCATTCAATCCTTTTCTGGATCCTCCAGGTTTTGTGCCTTCATCCAATCTGATCTTTTCCCCAGGTTTTCCCAGGCTAGATGCCTCCCCTGTGTGGTTGCTATTTTGGCTTCTACTGCTCTCATACCCAGCAAAGGAATCTCCCTACAGTCTTATCCTTCCCCACCCTTCCCCCAAAACACCAGTTTTTCCCCAGGGAGATTGGAAAGCTGGTCCTTTTTGTCTACTTGAGGATTAAGTCTGTTCGTCAGAGAATTTGGCTGTCCCTTGGGGTATCTGTGAAGCTTTACCCTTTTCTACTTAATGTCTGGCCTCCTTCTCTTGTTAATAACTATCTACTGTAACAGTACCACACTCTTTTAATTAGTACAGTCTTGTAGTAAAATTTGATAGTGTGATACTTCCAACTTTGTTTATTCTCGAGAATGCTTTGGCTATTTGGGGTCTTTGGGGTTTCATATAAATTTTAGGGTTATCTGTAGTCCTGTACAAGTTGTCACTGGTGTTTTGATAGAGATTGCATTGTATCTGTAGATTGCACAATATCTTCTTTGATATTCTTCTTCAATGACCTGTAGTTTTCTGAGTACAGGCCTTTTACTTGTTTGGTTAAATTTATTTCTAGGTTTTTTATTTTTTGATGCAATTATAAGTAAAATTATTTTCTCAATTTCTCTTTCTAATAGTTCATTATGTAGGCCAGACCCCCAGTAGGGGGCACACACAACACAACATTGATATCTCTCCCTCTCTTACTCCTTTCCCCTCTCTCAAAAATTAATAAATAAAATCTTTAAAAACATTTTTTAAATGTAACCGATTTTTGAACATTAGTGTTGTATCATGCTACTTTACTGAATTCATTTATCAGTTCTTGTAATTTTTTGGTGGAATCTTCAGGGTTCTCTAAATATAGTATCATGTCATCTGCAAATATATACAATTTTATTTCTTTCTAATTTGAATGCATTTTACTTCTTTTTCTTGTCTGATTAGTGTGACTAGGACTTCAAATACTGTGTTGCATAAAAGTGGTGAAAATAGACTTTCTTGTCTTTTTCTGATCATAATGAAAAAGCTTTCAGTTTTTCCCTCTTGAGTAGAGCGTTAGCTGTGATTTTGTCACATATGGCCTTTATTATATTGAGGTATGTTCCCTCTATCCTCACTTAATGGAGAGTTTTTATGATGAATGGATGTTAAATTGCATAAAATGTTTTTTTCATCTATTGATACAATCACATGAATTTTATCTTTCATTCTGTTTGTGTGATGTACCACATTGGCTGCTTTACAGACTTGTGTTCCAGGAATAAATCCACTCCATCACGGTGTGTGGTCTCTCTCTTTTTTAAAAATTAAAATAGTAATACACTTTTATTATAGGTCAGAAAACATTTTTCTTTTTTCAATTAATATATTTTATTGATTATTC
>JAPYXV010002728.1:0-12876 GCA_028533065.1 Trachops cirrhosus
CAGTAAAAATATAGAATACAGAAAAGAGAAAGAACAAAACCAAGCACAGATCCCAAGTAATGCCACGTCCTTTAGGCCAGGATATGCTTCTTTGAAGACATATCCCCCATGTCCGGACTTTGCTCAGACAACATGGTTGGAGTTGGATGTGGCACATTTAATATAATCGGATAAAATAAGAAAGATAATTGAAAATATTAATATTTTTAAAATCCTAGAAAAATCATTTATACCTAATGCACATATTTCTTTGCCATAGAATAGGGCATTTTCCTCACCTTAATCTATTATCCAAGTTAGAGTAAGTATAGTCCATACTTAAAAGTCAGTATTAATGTCCCACTTTGGTTTATCATAGGTATAGATTTCAGGATTAAATATATTTTCTAGACCCTGTGATAACTACAGAGGTTTACTCCTCCAAAACCCAGATTAAAGGTGATGTCTTCAAAACCCTTGAGTTTCACGGCAGTCCTTAGGAACTTATTCCTTAGTATCTTCTTTCCTTCTTTCAAATGTTATTTCAATTATTTGGTTGGGGTTTCTGTTTTGTTTCTCGGTCCTTAGTTTTGATTCACTGCACTTCCTCTTATTACACTCTTTAATTGACTAGTTCTGTACTCTAGGTCACTGAGGGAAGCTCTTGCCCCTGACCAAATTTTTCTTGTGAGTTCCTCCAAGCCTGATTCTTATCTTCTACCTCTGGAACACTGCATTGGATTCTACTGGATGTGGACAAACATCCCTCCTTCCTTCTGTAGTACCACCATTGAATTCTTATTCACTTTTATCTTGAATCCTTCCAGTATCAAGAAGCTCATTATTTTATAAGGTGGATCACTCCACTATTTGTTAACTGTCTGTAGCTCCACTTGTGTGAAAATTCTAAATTTGGAATCAGATTCTGGCTTGTGGTTTCACCCCATACGATCACACAAAAATAGTCATTTAGTCCTGAGCTTGGAGAAATTTAAAATAGATAAGTCCAATTCCTCAACTCTGTCTAAATGTCATGGTCTACAGAGACACTGGTCGTCATCATTTGTCTGTGTTCCAGCTTCTCAATGTTCTTAAAATGTGGTACTTGAGCCTATGCCTAATGATGCATTATTCAATAGTGATCGCTAACTTTTATTGGGTGCTGAGAGTGTACTAAGCATTGTTTTTACAGCTCTATATCTATGAACTCATTATTAAAATACCCTAAAATTTTTTTAATAGACAAAATGAGGAGTAGAAAGGTTAGGTATCTAGTCCAAAGTCCCATAGCTAGCAGGTAAGTGGTAGAGCTGCCTGTCTTTAGTTCATACAGTTTTCCATTTCCACCATTAACATACAGGGCTGAGCTACCATGATCTCTTATGTGGACTGGTAGAGTAGCCTCCTAACTGATTCTTTCATTTTAATTCTTGCCCTCTTTCAATACACCTTTAAAACACTATTAATTATAAAATATACATATAAAGAATATATCTCCTGGATATGGTATTAATGACAACCATACAATAAATCTCATAACACCCTGGAACATTCTCAGGACCTTTGATGACCTTGGCATGTTTCACCCTAATATTTTCCTTCCACCAGAAGTAAATGCTATCTTGAATTTTGTGTTAATCATCCCCTTGCTTTTTTTAAAAAATAGTTTTACCATATACATATGACATTTACATAAAATCTTTAAGTTTTTTCTGTTGTTCCTACATAAAAGGAATCCAACTTTTTAATTTTTTTAATTTTTACTTTTACTCAACAATATTTACTTGAAATTTATCCATGATAATACCTGTATTTGCAGTTATTTATTCCTAATGATGAATAATATTCTAAATGTGTCAAGATACTACAACTATTTTTAATTCTTTATTTTGTTTTTAAAATGTACTTTGTATTCTGTATTTATTTGCTATTTTAAAAACAATTATGATATGATGTTGCTGTTTATGTCTCCCCATCAACATGTACATGTGCCATATCATAGCTACAGCATTTTAATTAAAGAAAATAAGTATGACAATAGCAAGCTATCACTTAATTATTTTTAATTAAAGCACATTAATTAAAGCACAAAGTGTTAGTGACCTAATGCAGGTTTTGTGAGGTTGGCTTAGCGTACCTGCCCCAAGCTAAGCTGATTTCTGCTGGGTTTGTCAGTGGGCTGGAACTGGGTGGAGTAGTGGGTACCATTGGGGCAAATTCCACTCTGCTCTGCATCATCTCTAATCCTGAGTAGGCTGGCTTGAGCTTGTTCTCATATTTGTCCCCATGCAATGTCAAGGTTCCTAAAAGAGAAAACAGAAATGTGTATGACCTCTTAAAGTCTAACCTTGGGAATGGCACTCCATCATGTCTGCCACATTGCTTCGGCTAAAGTAAATTTTACGTCCAGCCTAGATTTAAAGATTAGAGATATATAGATTGTTGATAAGTGGAGCTTCAAAGTCATATTGCAAAGAACATGAGCACCCAGAGAGGTGCTGATTGCAATCAGCATACCACACGGACTGTTTGGGAGAATGAATTGTAGTAGGAGCTTTCCTACACTGATGGCATTAATGTAATCGATATGTTGGCAATTAATTTTGCATTAGATAGTAAACTCCAGGATTCTGTTCTGTTGCTCCATGCCACAATTTTTTCAGACATAGGCCATCTAGGGAGGACAGCTAGGGAAACCTGTGATTGTTCTCTATTATATCTATGTCTGAACAGGTCCATGCTTACATCTGGGATGCTGTATTAGGAAATCATCTGTTCCTGTGAATAATGGACATCAGAAATTTAGAGTGGACATTTTGACCTTCATCTGCCTTACTTCTTATCTCCTTTCTTACTATTTCAGAACAAGATCTGGGAAAAGCATTATTATTAATTGAGCTCCTTCAAATCACAGTACCACATTGTTTAATATCTGTCTTTATGTCTAAAAAATAACCTTTTTCCTTTCAGTATCAGTCACCATGTCAGTGTAATTCAGTAGAGTATTTCTAGCACTCAGACAATGTCAAGGCACTCCACAAGTGATTATTGAACTGACTTGGTGAATGAATGAATAAAAGAACCTTTTTCCCTTTGAAAGAACCAAGAGAATAAACCATTAAAGTGAAGCACAGTCTTATTCTTTAGGTTGCTGAGATATTTTTGGCCCTGACCTATTTTATTTTTACACCACACTATAATCAGCACCTTTGGCTCATGTTCACATGGTGTATGTGATCCTTCACGCTATGACGCTGAATAATCACTACTCACTGGTAGGTATCACCTCTTTCCGAGTGTCCTATAATGGTGACCTCTATAAAGACAAAGGCAGCACAATGAATAGCAATTCTGCCTACTTAGCATCTCAGCAGTGGACAGTTGGTTTCAGGTTTTTGGCACGCCCAGCATTTTTCTTTCATTATGATTCATACAGTGGGATCTACTGAGAGCAAACACATTAACAAGGGCATTTATAAAACCACCTTTCCTGGAAAACTATAAGATAAAAAAACTAGGTTTTATTGCTCTTAGAGGGGAGAAACCTGTGCCAGCAGCTTTTTTTCCAGAGGATGTTGCTGATTTATGGGATTCTAGGGAATTGTATATTTTTAACCTTTTTATTTTAGGAAAGTTCATATATATAGTACAATAGAGACAATAGTATAATAAACTTTATGTGTCACCATCCTGATGAAACAGGATACAAGAGGACTGTAATTTGATTAATGGGACACTAAAGGCTGAATCAAAAGGCTGAAGGTATAGATTCTGATATTATATCTTTCCATCTGTCTTAGAATGTGGTGGTTAAAGAGTAATAAGAGTTCTGAGATCAGAATCTGTTGGATGGTACTGTTGTTTATTATTCTTTTACCTATGAGCTGGTAAGTAGAAGAATGAGGTTCCACAGGTCTCCCTGAGTCCTGAGCTCACAGTTACACCATTCTCTCAATCACCCCTCAGTGCACCTGCTTCCATCCCCTTACTTATTACTGGGATCTGTGGATCCCTTTCCCTTTTACTGGTGAACAGAATCTCTGAAATCCCTAAATTTTCTCTTTCTCTTTTATCTTGTTTAACTTCTCCAATGAAGACCACTTGCCCCATGCATTCAGGAGCAGATACCATAACCTTTGCTTTATCTCTACTTCTGTGTCACTGTTGTGCCACATTCCTTAACTGTTACCTTTTGAATGTCATTCCTCTGCCTATGGTATCTATTTTTTTGGTAGTGGGGAGGTCACCTCTTGCCTTTTCTTTCTACCCCTTTTCACAGCATTTTGCTTTTCCTTCAACTGCATTTATATGGAAGACCCATAAATCCTCTTAGTCTCACAGTTACACAAACTTCATAAACTGTGATGGTGTTCTTCACTACTTCACCTCTGGCAACTTACTATCATTGCCATAGAGATTGGAACAAAGCTTAGTGATAAAGAATATCAACTGTGAAGTTAGATAGACCTAAATTAGAAAATGTGGCTTACTAGTTATGTGGTCTTAGGAAGGTTGTCCTCTGTAAAACTTATTCCTATGTAAGAGTTACTTAGAGTATCTTTATAGTGTAGTTGTTACTAGAACCAAGTGAGCAATTATCTGCTAAAAGTATAGCACAAAACTTGGCATGTTGTGTAAATCCTTAGTAAATTTTGACATTAACAATGTGTGTACACACATTCTTCGGTCCTTAGCACTACTTAACCTTTAAGATCTATTATCATTCTTTTTATGACCACTTCTACACCTCTCATGTCTCCCACTTATTCACTATAAATGAATAGCTATATTCTATATTCACAGCACTTTTTTCATTATTGTTTCAATTTATTACTTCTTCTGGATTCAACTGCCTCTCTCTTCTGTAAGCCATCTTCGTAATGTGCTTTCTAACAAGTACCATTGACTCCCTTGTACTTTTCTATGCCCAGAAATTCTTCAATCCCTAATCTCATTATTCTTTTAGCTTATATTTCTGTTTATATATTTGTGAAAAAGTCATGTTTTTCTCAATGAATCACTATACATTTATGCTATTTAACTTTATCTGGTCTATTGATGTCCAAAAATATTCTATTCTAATTAAATTGAATCTGATATAGTTCCTCCAAATTTTTCATTTTTTTAAATCACCAATACCACCTTAGTGAGGCTATTAAGAGTATTGGATGAAGATACTATTTACTCCTTTGTGGCTCTTATTCAAAAACATATCTCTTCTAACTTCTACTGGTTACTAAGATATTAAGTTTAGATCCTCCTTTACTCTATGGGGTCATTTTTCTTATTAAACACATCTGAAAATGAAGACAATAATTGCAACCACTGATCTAAACAACAGGGAGTTTCTTATTTTTGATTGAAACTGTACTCACTAAAATAGGAATATCATATATATCCATATTGTTAAAATACCAGCTTCTGGTGATCTTGGGTCTTGCCAAGGATAACTGCTCTTCATAGACATTGTTTCACAGTTACCTAGTAGTCCTTTACCTGGTGGTGCCTTTTACTTCCACCAGACTACAAAAGAAATTATAATCCTTTCCCCTCACTCTTTTGCTGTTTCACTAATGTTTATCATGCCACTATTAATGTAGTCCCTATTATTGTGTTGGCCACTGCAGGATATTAATATATACAATCCTTAATTTAATATAGCTTATAAATGATATATTCCATTCTCATACATTTTCAATATAAGTCATTCATATGTTTTCTTCCTGTTTTTGAAATAATGATTAACTTTACTCAATTTCAACCCAATCTCATCCTTTTCTCTTTAGCAAAGGGGAAGTCTAAGCTAGAATTGTGAGCTATGTGATCTGACTTAGTCATTTCACATTCTGGACTGAGTAACATTTCTCTCCTATTGGAATTTAGAGGTTATGCTTTCTGTAATTTCAGAATTGGAATTAATTTACTCAATTTCTAAAGCTTGAGAATGAAGTAGTGAAGAAATATTTCAGGGATATGACCCAGTTGTCATCTCAAAATTATTTCTTTATTTTTAAATATTGTTAAAACTGAAATTGTAAAAGAGAAGAAGGGATCTTCATGGGTCTCAGGACATACACCAGCCAGAGAATGAGCTATTGTGAGGTGTTCCTACAAGGCCACCTACGGGAAAGCCCAGTCTATAGAGGATGCTAATCTTTATTTATGAAACCAGTGAGCTGCTTGTACAAGACTGGCTGAAAAAAACTGCTTTTGAAAAAGAAAATGCTATCTTCTTTGACTGGAAAGGAAGCAGCTTTAGCTTCCCCTCGTTTTGCCCTGGGACTACCACATCTGCAACTGAGACATTCTTGAGTCTCAGATGAAAGGCTGGGCAAATGGAAGTTCTAACCTTTAAAATGGGTACATCATATAAAAACAGTTGCGAATTTAATACATTAAAAGATAAAGCCATTTGTTCAGTAGTTGTTTTCCCCTGAATAAGATGATCTTTTGCCTACAGACATGCAAAAGTTATTTTACTATGTTTCTTTGATTATTTTTAAGTCAAACCTACAAACACATAGAGGAGTTACTGCCCAAAATGTCAGTGGATACTTGCCTTTGATTTGTACTGATACGTACATTTTCAGGAAGGAAAGAGTCTCCCTTTATAAGACAGTTTCATTTTGAAATCTTAATATTCATTCTTAGTAATTTTGGTAGGCCAAAAAAAAAAAAACTCCCTTCCATAAAATTGCATATTTTGCAAAGTTTTTACCTTCTTAATACTTTGAAATGTTAGAGATTATATGTACTTTAATAAAAAAATTCTCAGGTCATAATACCTGTGTATGAAGTGCTATTAAGAAACAAGCTCAATAAAACTTAGCAGTATAAAATTTACCATTAATTTCTAAGAAACTCATTAGGCAGAATATACTCATCCATCTCAAGTGCTTTAAGTGGGCATTTTGAATTTCCAGCCTCAGAAGGACTTAATTATCAATTAATAGGATGTTGATATATCAGTAAATAATATCTAAATAATGGTGAGGGTAATGGGGGTGAAAACAGGGAATCAGAAAGAATAACAGGCTGTATCAGTGATCACCTGGGTTTGGAAGTTGTCTTGAGAGGGTTTGATGTGTTACAGGTGAATATACAAAACTGTAAATGCCACAGAGAAGAGATCCCATCTGTTGGTCTCCTATCTACATATAGTACCTAGTACAGCGCCTGGCACAAGTGGTCATGAAATAAATATTTGTTGAATGAATAAGTGAGTTGACCTGGAGTAGAATTGTTTTACTTTGATTTGATGAAAGGGGAGTGGGGAGCGAGATAACAAGGGAAGGAAGGGAAAGGGTCAAGTCAGAGAACATGTATAAAGGACCCATGGACAAAGATAATGGGGGTGGGGGAAGTATTGAATGTGGGAGACGGGGTGGGCAGGGCAGGGGACCATAATGGGGGAAATTGGGACAACTGTAATTGAACAACAGTAAAAATAAATAAATAAATAAATAAATAAATAAATAAAATAAAATAAACAGAAAGATTAAAAAAAGAAAGAAATTCTCTGGTCTCCAGAATAAGCATGGGACGGCCATTGATAACAGCTCCACTCAGGGGATCATAGTATTGGAGTAAGAGCTCTGGAGAGTTTGTCCCCAAGAACTATGTATTTGGCCTCTCACCTGAAAAAGTTATTTTCATCTATGCATTAAGAAGCCTGAGATTTTTAATCTCAGACAATATTTATTCAGAAAAGTCTTTTCTACGATCTGTTTTATAACAGCTTTCTGTTGGTTCCATCTCTGAAATATTTCTTAAATATGTTTCTTCTTTATCATTCTCATTCCTGGAGTGTAACATGTGATGAACAAATGCTTTTGAATGAAGGAGTGAATGAATTAGAGAACACTCTGATCCTCACTCAGCACTGAAAAAGTAGGTGACTGTGTACAAACATATATTCCTACTTTATAGTGTTGTTCTTTTATACTAAAAATCAAGATGAAAAAGAACATTTTCTCAACTATTGTTTCTTTGTCCTCCCTAGTTCTCGTAAGTGGCTGTTGGATATCTCTATTTGTATATTTTATTGCCACTGTAAATACAACACTTTTAAAGCAAATTTACCATCCCCACACCTTCTAAATCTCTTTCCCTGCTGAGTTCCATTTTAGTTAATAATGTCATAACTTTTCAGGCCCCACACCCCTGAAACTGGGAGCAAAAACCAATCACTGTTTCTAGTAAATTCAACTGACAGAATCTTTTAAACATATTTCTTATATCTATTTCTTTCTATTTCAACTGCTGGTACCCAAGTCTAGGTACATGCTTACAGTCCAAACCTGGATAATTGAGAGATTCATAACTGGACTCTGCCTCCTGCCATTGCACAAGCTCTTCTGGTCTGCAACTGTGAAACAACTCTAGTAACTCCAACCCCTTTGGTGTTTCTGTCTTTGGCATTTAAGGTTATCCAAAATCTGGTTTAGCAACTTTTCCTTTGTGTCTCCAGTTGTTGCTCCAAACCAACTTCTTGCCACATTCAACCTGACCAGGAACACTTTAGATATCAGACCCAGAGTCCACACTCTTTCAGGAATAGTGCTCCACCCTTACACTGCTAGGAATTAAGCAATTCAGTTTGACTACTTGTAGCTGCATTATAGAAAATGAATGTAAATACTCTAACTACAGATGCAACCACAATTTATTGTAATGCAATTTGAGCAAGAAGCAAATAACAAGGAAAATGACTAATACTTAAATAATTTGCTGCATATACAAAGAGCACAGTAATTGGCTTTGAGATTGGAGAAAAAAGATCATAAAAATCTTTTATAACACTCCTAATTGTGCCTAAATTGAAAACTAAGAGTTTATGGCTAAAAGGAAGAGCATAATTCAATAGTCCTGTCTTTTGTGGATAATGGACTAGGATGGGAATTAAACTCTGCTCATCTCAGCTTTTTGGTGTGTGTAAGAGGATTATTATAAATGTATTTAGTGAATTACAACATATTCCTGATATTTATAAAGGAAAAACATCTCTCATTCATCTTTTATTTACAAAGAAAATAAGACTTCAGCAAAACTTTTTAAAGAAAGCTTTCAGAAAAATCTGAGTATATATTCTCTGAATTTTCAGGAGTGAGTTCTTTAAGATTCATCATATTTTTTCCTTAATACAACCATAACTACTCTGGAGAAAGAATGATTTCTGGGGAAAGTTTTCCAGTGATTGTGGATCAAAATCACATATAAAATGAATCTATTGTATTTGGAAGATGACATCAAACAAGAAAATGACTATATTATGCACAGACCCAGATAATTGTATTTAGATTCTATTTTATTGCTCTGCTTTCCCATAAAAATGCGAAGGATATCCCCACTGCTGACCCAATGCTAATTTCTAATTCAATTGTCCATGAAAAATCAATATTAACCTTGAGGTATGTTTTATAAGTATTTCAATTGAAGTTAAATTAAAAAGCTAGACATTTTTAAATGGGGATGTTCTTTATCATCTGCCAGTCAATAAACTATTTTCACTGTATTTTGTAAATGTCAGCTGAAGTATTGGGTGTTGGAACAAGAGGTTGAGCAATTTAGTTAGATAGGCTAGACTAGAGAAGAGCACCCCGGGAAACCTGACATGCTCACTTGAAAAATATAGATGTTGGGGGCAAATGCATTGGTAAGTTTGAGGATGATGTCCAGTCATATGGGTGCAGTGTGGTATCTGGACACTAGACATCTAGAAGTGATTGGTAGCCTTGACAGAGGATTGGTGGTAGAGTCTAACAGGAGAGGTCAGCTGGTAAGGGATGGGCATTACACCAAGGAGCCTGAAAGCAAGAAATATTCAAAGGTGGAACCAGATGGCATTCTTATCAATATCAAAGAGATCTGATAGCAGAGGTAGCCTAATCTATTTCTTATGGTGCTGTCTAGGACCAGACTGGAAAGATCTCTGAACATTTTTGAATGTTACATGTAACGGTAAAGACAAAAACAAGTACCTATAGTTCATATTTGTACTATATACACACACTCACACACGCATATATACATAATTTACAATAATTAGTTAATATCTAAAGGCACACTGTATACTGAAGTGGTGTCATCATTAAAATAGTAAATCACCATTTCAGGTAATCTTCTTAATTTGTTATTTTTTGCAAACTTCTTATCAGATACGATGAAATCATTTTTCTTCTTTGAAGTGTAACTGATGAAGCATTTATATTTATTTTTACAATTTTCTTACTTTTCTGTCATACTTTATGAATGTTATTTTTAACCTTTGTTGTTTTCATAAACTACTTTCAACTCACATGACCTTTTAGTGAGGGTTAGTTTAAATTTCAATAAATATCTAAAAAGTTGCTTATCTTTTAAGTCACTCAGAAAATGAAATTAAAACCTCAATGAGATACCTCTGTGCACATTCCAACATGACTGAAATTAAAAGTACTGATAATATCATTTGTTGGCAAAGAGGTAGAGATATTAGAACTCTAACTGCTGTTGGTGAATGAATCAATACAATTATTGGGAATTTTTTTTTGCAATTTCTACTAAACATATGCATAAAAACATCTGCCATTTTTATATCAGTAGAAATCCATGCAAATGTGTACCACAAGACATGTACCAGAATGCTCATAGTAATAGTACTCATAATAGTCAAAACTGGGAACAATCTAATGAACAAATAAATAGTGCTACATTTTACAATTTAATATTAGTGATCAGTGAGATAGTGCTATTTAGAATGTGGATGAACCTTACAAACAAACACAAGTCTTAATCAAGGAAGTCAAATGCTAAAAGAATACCTGATTATTAGTTGTTCAGTGGCTATTTTCCTGTGAAATGGATGTGGACAACAGTGCAGTGAGTGCTGGGGGGAAGGAGGTATAAGGAGACTAAATTGAATAGGAAAAATATAATAAAGATTGAATTAAAACATATTCAAGATCAGGGCTGTGCCTGTTTATTTATTATGATAGCAATTCCAGTGCCAAGGTCATGTTTAGCAGATATTGGTTGCTCAATGAATTTTTGTTGATTGAATTCATAAATAAATCAATAAAAGATAGTCTGGGACATTAGGCTTTGTGCTAGGTGACTTGTTCTAATCTATATTCAACTTCTAGTCAGTTATTGACCTTGAATGGTTCAGGTGCTCATTTAGAAGAATACCTTATTAAAAGAAGGGATTGACCTAAATCAGTAGAGTTGTATCTAACTCTATGACTTTGAGTTCAATTCATATGTCTAGAAAACTTAGTAAAGGTTTTTCACATGAAAAAAGTTACATTTCATAATAATTTTTCCATTGGAAAGTCATATTATTAAACTATAATAAAGATATTTGCATCAGAGAATATCTTTCATTTACTATGATTTTACTTTTGATTAAATGGTCCATTTTTTGGCTACATTTAGAATATTTTGGGAAACAAAGGGAAATATTTTAATAATAAGTATAGTCTGCCACTTATTGCTAAGGAATAGTGTGTCCATATTTTATTGTAGCAGTTAAATAAATGATATGCTCCTTGAAAAACATTTAGTTTATTACTTTGATACCTTTAAAATAGTTTCCTTATTTGTAATATGGGGACAATACATTATGCCATTGATCCATTTGAGCCTAAAAGTATCCCTTTAAAATTTTTAGAAATGATATAGGCCATAGTGTAAATAATGATTAAATCTCACATTAAAATTATTATGTAATCCTCTCTGGATTGACTAGCCATTGTTTTTAATATCAGTAAAATGATTTTCCTCTTACTCAGTAGTGTGTTCAGTTCTCTTTGCTGTATTCTAGGAAAGAGTTATTCTTTGCAGATTCTCACTTATTTGGTTTTGATCATAGAAGGCATTAAGATTAGTGTCTCCTAGCAATTGAAGACTGTATTAGTGGCACTTGTGACTTGGATAACATTGTAAAGAATGGCACAGTTTAAAAGAGAATGTTGCTAAAACAATAGATTCTTTAAAAAAAAACCTTAAGAATATATTTTCTTTAATCCAATATATCCAAAATTCAATAATTTCAATATGTTCATGATATAAAATTGATAAAAATAGTTTGCATTAATTCTATGATAATTGTGATAAAATATATAACATAAAAATTTATTATTTGTATTTTTATTAAAAAATTCTATTGCTGTTCTATTACAGTTGTCCCCATGTTCCCCCCATTACTCTCCCCTGTCCTACCCACTCCCCACCTTCCACTTTCAATCCTCTCCCCCATTCTCAAATGGGGCAAAATATAAACAAAGGAAAAGGTAAAATTTTTATGAAAATGAATAATCATAGGGATGATACATGCAGAATATTTAAATATATTCATAAAGTATTTTGATATATTTATAGGTGAGAAGAGTGTCCTGATGGAAAGACCCAGTTTCTGGCACTTGTGGTTGTTTCAGAAAATCACTTATCCATGCTGAAGAGCTTATAGTTCATCTGAAAATGGGGTTGTTAGAATAATGTGTTCTTCAATGAGGTACCACTTCACACCAGTCAGAATGGCCATCATAAAAAAAACAACAGACAACAAGTGTTGGAGAGGTTGTGGAGAAAAAGGGCACTAGTGCACTGTTGGTGGGATTGCAGACTGGTACGACCACTGTGGAAAACAGTATGGAATTTCCTCAGAAAACTAAAAATGGACCTGTCCTTTGATCCAGCGATTCCACTGCTGGGTCTATATCCTAAGAATCCTGAAACACCCATCCAAAAGAACCTATGCACCCCAATGTTCATAGCAGCACAATTTACAATAGCTAAGTGCTGGAAACAACCCAGGTGCCCATCAGTAAATGAAAGTAAATGGATCAAAAAAAGATGGTACATTTACACAATGGAATTCTATGCAGCAGAAAGAAAGAAGGAGCTCCTACCCTTTGC
>JAPYXV010002729.1:0-12876 GCA_028533065.1 Trachops cirrhosus
TCAGTAGTTAATTATCATTAGGCAGCGGGTCTGGCATTAAAATCAAGACATGTTGCTTTTATTCCAAGTTGCAAATCAAATTGATTTGGAGTTTGATTTTATTTACTTTGATTCAGCATTAACTTGTGTTATCACATCTTTGTTATTTAGAGAACAGATTGTCACTGGCTGCTACTTAAACTGACCCCCTTCCCTAGAGTCCCAGTCCTATGCCCTTCAGGCACTTGGTATCTGGCCAACTGTTAATGGATCATGCTGAACTACTGAGAGAATTAGTTACAAACCAGTGTTTTTAGTGAGGCCTAGCAGTGGTGTGGGTGTCATGGTTGTGAAGCAGAGTAGGAAAGAATCTGAAGAGTCTAAAAGAGAGGCTCTCGGTACATGGGGTATGTTCAAAATACCAGTTTAGAAGCCAAGTATACTAAAGAACTAATCCAAAGAAAAGTATCCTCCTTGGAGGAAGGGTGAAAGGGCATAAAATTAGAGTGAGCCAATTTTGGAAGACAGTTTGACAGTTTCTTACAAAACTAAACATAAACATACCATATGATTCAGCAATAGCACTCCTTGGTACATATCTAAAGGAGCTGAAAACTTATGTCCACACAAAAAAACCTGTGCACAGATGTTTATAGCAGCTTTACTCATAATTGCCAGAACTTGAAAGCAGCCAAGATGTTTTTCAGTAGGTGAATGGAGAAGTAAAGTGTGACACTTTCAGACAATGGAATGTTATAGACAGCCAAAATCTGAAATAAGTTATCAAGTCATGAAAAGACATGGAGAGATCATAAATACATATTAGTAAGTGAAAGAAGTCAATCTGAAATGACTGCATAATGTCCAATGCCAACTGTATGACTTTCTGGAAAACACAAAACTATGAAGACAGTACAAGAATGAGTGCTTGCCATAATTTGGGATGTGTGGGAAGGGATGAATAGGAAGAAAACAGAACAGAGAGTTGATAGAGCAGTATAAATACTCTGTATACTATTATAATGATGGATACATGTCATTATACATTTGTCTAAACCCATAAAATGTACAATACCAAGAGTGAAACCTAAAGTAAATTATGGATTTTAAGTGATTATAATGTGTCAGCGTAGGTTCATCAGTGATAACAAATGTACCACTGGTGCAGGATGCTGATAATAAAGAGGCTGTGCATGTGTAGGAACAATGGGCATGTAGAAAATCTGCACCTTCCCCTCAACTTTGCTGTGAACCTTAAACTCCTTTATTAATGTGTGTGTGTGTGTGTGTGTGTGTGTGTGTGTGTGTGTGTGTGTGTGTTTAGAGAGAGAGAGAGAGAGAGAGAGAGAGATGAGGAGAGGAGAGAAGTCTGTCTTTCAGGTTTCTCAAATCTTCCCTTTCAGAGAATCATATGATGGAATTCTAAGCCACTGAAAAGTTGGAGAAAGAGACAGGGAAGCATGGGAAAGCAAGCACATAACAACCACTAACACCTCCAAAACTGACTAGGCTGGATGAAATATTGTGGAGCTTTCAGGTATGTGAAGTTTTGACTTGGTGTAAGTGTTGCCAGTATCAACTTCTGAGAGCTAATACTCCAGAAAAAGGCATGCTTGTGACTCAGGATCAGTGGTAAGAAGCCCCAAATATTAGTTTGATGGGTGAGAGGCCAATGGAGGGGACAAAAATTGTGGAATTGCTGGGAGGTTTTGGATAAGGCAAGAAGGGATAAATATGTTTCAAGAATATAAATAGTTTAGGAGTGTGAGAGGGGATTGTACTCCTGTACAAAGATTAGATCCAAAATGTAGGAACTCAAGGAATCAGGATATTGGAAGGTGGTTCAGGTAGAATGCAAAGCAAACAATACTGACATCTGTTATTTCATCTAATATACTCCAATAATCAGGGAATTTGAGACACTGCTGTAACCTTAGGCCAAATAAAATGAGTGACCACAAAGATGGAGGAAGACCTACAATGAGAACCAGCATATTGCCCTCAACCTCACCTCCCAGAGCAGAGGGATAGGTCAGATATGCAGAGATATCTGCCTGGGAGCCACCAGGTGAGGGGGTGCCTCTCAGCCTTTATCATGTCAAACCAGGTGGCCTGCAGTGGCTCTTAGGGCAATATCCTCAGCTACAGAGAGATACCTAAGGGTTATTTGGTATTCTATGAGGAATAGAGAGGGAAAGGACAAGAAAAATATAAAAGAAGAGAAAGATACTAAAGGAGGGTCAATGAGATAGGTGAAAGAAAAAGAAAGGCAGGGGCTTTGTTTAGAGAACATTAGATTAGAACACTAGAGAACATAATGCATAAGGGTTGAGAAGTGCAGAGACTGAGCTTTTAAACAGACCTTTTCCTGATGAGGGGTTATTTTTTCTAAGGCATACCCAGCTCAGGAATGCCAGTTGCTCTTCCCATCACTGGCATCATCAAAACTTACAAAACCAGGGCAGCAACCTACCTCCCAAATGCTATTTGATGTGCATGGTTAAGGGGAGAGAGAGTGTGGGTGGCTATTTGCTTACTCAACATATTTTTGCCACTGGGACCTGAATTTTATGTTAAAAAGGCAGTAGGGGTTTGAAAGAAACTGGTAGTTTTATCTGTTGAGAGAGACAGAGTGCTGACTTTAAGGGCTCCATAATTAGCAACATAAAAACATTTTAAATGAGGCCAAGGTTAATGAGCAGAGAATTTTCTCTTTTAGGTCTCCACAGATGAATAATTGTCAAAGATAAAGCAAAACCAACTAATTCAAGGGCGATTGCCAAATGCCCTGGCCCTGAATACACTCCCCACTGCAGCTTCCGGTATAAAGGCAGCCAAACTCATGAGAACAGCAGTCTTATCACTCTCCAAGCTGGACATGAATGTCAACAGAGCCCAGATTAGAAGCCAGAGAACCTGTCAGGCTGCCTTGTCAGAGAATGAAAAAAAAATCTTCTGAAAACTTCAATAGTTCAGGTGCACATCATGTTGCTAGAAGTCATTATTTGACTCAAGTCTGTTGGGGAAGTAGAATATTCTGTATTGCCAACACCATCTGGGTTAACCCAATGTTCTAAATGGTAAGGGCAAACCAGAGTATTTGCTAGAAAGTCAGGGTGGTACTCAGTAAAGAGTCAAACCCTCAGGTGGCAGAAATCTTTAGGGTGACAAGCACACCCTGATATGATTTATTTTTGTCTCTTACACTTCTGCCAAACAAATTGTGTCCTTTTATTGATATCTTCCCCATCACTATTGAGCATTTGCTTCTGACTTAAGCTCATAATTTGTGAGCCAGTCATTTTTATTTATATCAGCTCTTGCATAGCTAGCCTGAGTTTTAGCTAACCTGCTCATCTTTTTATTCATTGTAGGGTGACGGGGAGAAGCTACATCTCAGGCAAATTTAAATTGTGCTTCTGGTTCTTTCTCAAGATTGACCCCACTAGCTGTACCTGAAAAAATCTCCATGATACTCCGTGTTGTTTTTTGTACAACCTATCAGCTACACTTGGAGCAGCTTCCTGGAAGAGCTTTGGAAACTGCTATAGAATGAATGGATGTGTCCCTCAAAATTCATAAGTTAAATTACAATCTCCAATGTGATTGTATTTGAAGATGGGACCTTTAGGAGGTTACTAGGTCATGAGATCAGAACCCTCATAAATGAGATTAGTGCCTTTATTAAAAGAGACTCCAGAAAGCTCCCTTGGTCCTTTCCATCTTGTCAGGACATGGCAAAATGACCATCTGCAAATCTGAAAGTAGGTTCTCACCAGACACTGAATCTGCTGGCGACTAGATCTTGGATTTTCCAGCCTCCATATCTGTGAGAAAAACATTTCTGTTGTTTTTAAGCCACCCAGGCTTTAGTATCTCTCACAGTACCCCAAAAGGACTAAGACAGATGCTCTCCCCAAAGAGACAGGTCAAAACCTATTTAACCAAGTATTGGACCTCTTTGACTCAGCATGAGCTCTTTAGGATACTTGGTCTCTAAGAAATTGACCCCTCTCCTCTAACGTCTGCTTAAAAGACCTCGGCTTGCATCCACCTGAACTTCCTTAGCTAATTAAGACTGAAACTGGAATAATAACAGTTAATATTGGTCAAAGGCACCCATGTGCCAGCCACTATGGGAAACTCTCTAAACATATTCTCACATAGGTAAGACCAATAAACCAGATGAATGAAAAGGAGCCAGAGACAGAAGTGGAACAAGTAAATAGACCATTGGTGTGACAAGTGCTATGACATAGAGTGACATAGGGATATAGATGAGGGATATCAACTCAGTTTAAGGGAAACAAGAAGTTTTCAAAGAAAAGTAGGAAGTTAGCTAGTTGAGGAAGGGGAGAATAGTATTTATAACAAAGTGAAGAACACATGCATGGTTGCAAAGGTTTGAAGGTACATGGCATTTGCAGGGTGGCTGGGCAAGAGAAGAAGCTTGAGTGGT
The DNA here is from genome assembly GCA_028533065.1 of Trachops cirrhosus. Taxonomy (NCBI): domain Eukaryota; kingdom Metazoa; phylum Chordata; class Mammalia; order Chiroptera; family Phyllostomidae; genus Trachops; species Trachops cirrhosus. The sequence goes on from JAPYXV010002729.1 coordinate 4,439, forward strand.
GAGAGAAGTGATGGCCAGGTTTCCTACAGGCCATGCTAAGGAATCTGGACTTTATCCTAAAGGAAATGGGGAATATTGCTAAAGAACGGGAATGACATCAGATTTGCATTTTTGAAATATCAGTTTGGCCACAGAATACAAAACAGATTAAGGGAGTAGTGTGTAATATCTTCAAGAATAAGGAGAGAGTCAGGACTGTTTTCTGTAATTCAGATGAAAATAGAAGGAAAAGATAGATTCTATAGTTCTCATTGTGTGCCTTCCTAGCAGTTTTTTATTTCTTCTGATGAATGACATCATTAGAGTTTGAGATTGACATTATTATGGTTGTATTTGTTATATATCCATATGTGTGTGTGTGTACACATACATACATATATATAATCATCTCAAATAAACTACAAGCTCATTGAAGACTATATTCTTGAATTCTCTAAATTATGTACAGTGTCTCATTCAGCATCTTATATACAGTAAGTGTCCAGAATATTCTTATTGAGTGACTGTTATCTGTTTTTAATATAATTTTCAAATAGTTAAAAAAATAAGAAGACCAGACCAGGCAAGTTCGCCTACTCTAGGACTCAGGAGCAAATGCACTTTCATTCCAGCCACTGAATTTGCCCTATATCAGCAACACCAGGTTGGAGCATCAGCTGTTTCTATCCATGCTCCACTGGCTAAGAGATATAGGCCATAGGGACTTTCCTGGGGCCCAAGGCCCCTGGGTAATAACCAATGCCACAAATAATACCACCCATGTGTATAGCATTTTATAATTTACAGGGCACACTTTTTATACATTGTTTCATTTAATCTTCTTTTGTTTCATTCATTCATCAAGTCCCAAACTTGGGCAGGAATATTGTTATAGAGAAAACATTCAATAATCCAGATTACGTGTTTGACCAGGGTTCCCATTTAGTCAGAAAGTAGAAACTGCGGCAGGCCCTTGTGTGCTCAGGGAGTCACATGGTGCAGGAATGAGGGTTACAGGAAACTGTTTTTGAAACCATGCCCCATCGTTCATAAGCTGAATGTCAGGGTAAGTCATTTAACATGTCTTAGTTTCATCTTCCCAATGGGTAAAATGGAAGTGACCCCACCTACCTTCTAGAGCAGCTGTGAAGGGCAAATGACATGACAACTATAAAGCACTTAGCACAGCACCAAGAATGATAAATAACTTCTCAGCTCCTTTTTCTCTCCTCTAAACACTTTTCAGCTAGCCTACTAGTTCCCAAAAATGTCTGGGGAGAGCTTTATAATGCAGATTCTTAAGCCCTGCTCCAGATCTAAATTGTTATTATTTCTGGTGAGAAGACCCAGGTGATTCTAATGCACAGTTCAGACCATATCCTTAGCCCAAACTGGTCTAGCTTTTAGATGAAACATAGAAGGAAATCAATCTTTACTGTGATTGATGTAATGCTGGGACTTTTCTGGAAAACTATATATTTGTATGTAAATTTCCCAGTTCACCTCGGTGGGACTTGGTGAAGATTGTTTGAAAAAGTTATATGACACAGCACACAGACCCATATTTTTACACTTGTAAGTCTAAGTTTGTCTGAGAATTACTCCCAGGATATGCAAGAGCTATCCCTGGTTGTCCTTTTGGTTCTTGCCTTTGAAACCCATTTTATTTTATTAAAAACACCTTCTGATTCAGTCTATGCTATAATAACAACAACAACAGCAGTTATTCTTAACATTTATTGAGTGCAGGCCCTATGCTAAACATTTCATCATGAGAGCCCTGTGAAATGGATGTTACAGTATTAACAGCCCCATATAAAAATGATCTCTGTTTTTAAACAAAAGCTGAGGATATAGTATTGTTCCAGAGTAGATAGGGCAAGATAAATGCTCGCTAAAGATGAGAAGGACAAAGACAGCTGATGCTGAGATTCACAGAAGGAAATCAAGTGGAGAAAGTGGAAGCAAGGAAATTAAGTGTGAATCATATTCTTTGATCTGAAAACCGGAGGTGGGACTGAGAAAGCATACACCAGAATGAATTCACCTGACTTTACTGCCATCGTGTGGTGGTCCAATGTATATAGAAAACCATTTCTCAATTCTGCATTCATTCTCAGTCAGTGAATCTCCTAGAAGCTTTGCAAGGCTCTGAGTAAGGAAATAAGGCCACATAAAGCAGAGAACCTACCCTTGATGCTTTTCATAAACAATTTTATTATTTATTTATATTTAGAGATATGGGAAAGGAGGGAGAGAAAGAGAGGGAGAGAAACATCAATGTGTGGCTGTCTCTCATCCCCAGCCCCACACCGCTAGGAATGTGGCCCACAACCTAGGCACGTGCCCTGACTGGGAATGGAACTGGTGACCCTTTTGTTCACAGGCTGGCACTCAGTCCATTCAACCACACTAGCCAGGGTCCTTGATGCTTTTTTAGAGCCTTGTCCCCACCGGAGTCACCAGGCTGGAAGTCATCTTAGGAAGCAACAGTAACTACTACAGGGTAAGCACCCTTTTCTCATGCAGACTATTTCAGGAAAGACAGGAATGTTTATTAGTGTCATATAAATTTTATTCAAAATGAAAAGATCTTTGCACCCCATAGATGTACATAATCTCATTATTTTGAGTTCTTCAATATTTTTAATAGAAGATGGTCAGTGAAAAAAGTGGTTCTGAATTTTAGGCAATAAAATGATAGGGAGGAGAAACTTTTATGGTATATCAGTTCTCTTATCGTTTACCCCTTACACATGTAGGACATTGTTTACATAAAGCACATTTATGTAGGCTTAGTAATTTCTTAGCCAAAACAATCCCTGAAGGTAGAGAAAATCACCCTCACTTTCCTTATGGGGAAATGGGTTAAAAAACTAAACTAAAATCTATATGTGTAATCTTAAAAAGCCAAACTCATAAAAACTAGAGAGTAAAATTTTCATTACCAGGGCCTTGAGGGGTGTTGAAGGTAGGACAGATATTATCTAAACATACTACATTTTAATAAGTAGTAAATAAGCCCTAGATATCTAATGCACAGTATAGTGGATATAGACAACAATATTATATTATAATCATCAAACTTGCTAAGAGAATAGAACTTAATTATTCCAACCACTGAAAAATGATTATGCAATGTGATGTGCTAATTATTGCCACAATGCAATCATATTACTTATACATATAAATATATCAAATTAACATGTTATATACCTTAAATTATACAATGCTATATGTCAAATGTATTTCAATAAAAAATAAAAACAAAAAACTAAGCTGATGTGGCTATGGCCACACAGTCAAATGGCAGCACAGATGCCCTATAATTTTTTCATTCTACTCAATGAAACATTTAGAAAGTGCTAACAATGTGCCAGGCATGAGGGATATGCAGTTGAATTAAGTTGCTCCCTGACCCATGGATTCCATCCTGCCTCCTTTAACTTAGCCCAGCTTCTCTTCTGGAGAGCAACTCTTCTCTGTAAGTGCTAGGAAAGCAACTGAAAAACCTTAAGCAAAACCTGAGTCATGAGTTTTCTAGAAAGACTGGCTGCCCAGGGCATTCTGGCTGATGCTGCCCATGAATCACTTGCTTTGGCAATCCCCTTGGCAGATCCCTGATCCTCACCCATGTAGGTGACTAATACTAAAAGTCTTGTCTCCTCTATGAGAGCTGCCTTAAATAGACTGATTTATTTTATCATACTTCTGGTCTTCAAGAACAAAATACATAAATATAAAATTAGATAAAAAGGTCTCACCCTAAAGGTAGGCAGGCCACAACAGGGAGCTAGGTAGGTATCTGGGATCTCAGGTTGCTCAGTGGCCCAGGGATGTCCAACATTTTGGCATCTCTGGGCCACATTGGAAGAAGAAGAGTTGTCTTGGTCCACATGTTAAATATACAAATAATAACAAAAACTGGTGAGCAAAAAAAAGGTTTTAACTAAATTTATAATTTTGTGTCGGGCCTCATTCACAGCCATCCTGTGCTACATGTGGCCTGCAGGCTGCAGGATTGGAAACCTCTGATAGTCCAATGCAGTCTCTGTAAAAACCTGGAAACCAAGGCTCAAGAGGGGAAAGTGACGTGCCCAAGCAAGCTGACGAAAATTAAAACACAACTGTCCTTATACCCAGGCCAGGGCTGTTTCTACCACACTCTGTTGCCTCCCTGTGGACATGCGGTTGTATTAAGCTGCCTCACTGGACTCTGGTGAGCACAAGAAAACAGATTGTCCATAAAGAAGGACACTAACAGAGACTAAAGGTAACAGGAAATGCCTGGAAACTGACCCCAAAAAGGCCAAACCCCAGTCGCCATAAAAGGCTTTGAACTGGGAAGAAAGAGAGGAAATTGTAGGAAAATAAAGGAAATTAGTCTTTGAGAGAAGAAACACAGAGTGTACACACAAGGGTTTGGGTACCTTCTGTTGCAAGCCTTTGCTAAGTGTGTCTCTTCCTCCCACCTAGAAGCCAAGCCCAGGGCATCCTCCCCAAAGAGGTTCTTGAGAAAGGGGCTGACTACCCACTAACAACAAGTTGCATTTAGTGCAGACTATTGTACTAAATGCTTTGTATGAGTATGTATGTATTGATTAATTTTCTCAATAACCTTATGGAGAAAAGTTTTTTTTTAATCAATCCCCATTAATGGATATACAAGGAGATTATGTAGAGTGTCCAAAGATACACAACTAGTAAGTGACAGGGCTCAAATTTAAAGCCAGGACTTTCTACCATTAACCTATGTTTTATCCATCATGTTATATAAAGGCTCCTTGCTGTAACAGGTCTTTTTTCTGAAAACTTAAGTACTATTGAGTGGTTACCAGAGCAATTTTCAACCTTTTTCATCTTGTGGCACACATAAATTAATTACTAAAATTCTACAGCACACCACAAAATATAATTTTTGCCAATCTGACAAAAATATGCGTAATTTTGACTCATTCACTCCACATGGCTATTGTTGTGTTGGCTGTTGTCATTTTTTACTTGATAGTCTAAGGGAAAAGGGTTTAGCATCCCTGACTAAATAGTCAGGTATTGCATTTTTTTAAATTATTTATTTTAAAAAAGGTTTTATTAATTTATTTTAGAGAGAGGAGTGGAGGGAGAGAGGGAGAAACACATCAATGTGTGATTGCCTCTTGTGCACCCCCTCCTGGGGACCTGGCCCACAACCCAGGCATGTTCCCCAGACTGGGAATCGAACTGGCGAACCTCTGATTCACAGGCCATCACTCAATCCACTGAGCAGCACCAGCCAGGACTAAATATATATTTTTATTGTATTTTTTCCATTACCACTTAGTCCCCTAATACCCTCGCCCCCAGCAATCACCACAGTGTTGTCCATGTCCTGTACGCTATCTATGAGTCTGTTGCTGTTGTGCTTATTAATTCAGTTTCTTCATTAAATTCCACATATAAGTGAAATCATATTGAGGCAGGAGACAGCTTAGGAAGAACTCTGAGACTGCAATACTGTTACTGGCCAGCATTTAGCACCCTGGTTGCCAGGAAACACCTGTTACCAATCAGGTAAAATAAATAGTAAACCAAGGCAGAGAGGAGGAAGGAAGCAAGTCTCACATGCTAACTCAGCAGTCCTGAGCCTGGGCTGATAATATTGCCAGGTGTTCCAACATCACAAGAAACACTATGTTAGCAAAAAAGAAGGGCAGTCCTTGAAATTCTATGTAACATTTCCACTATCTGGGAAAGAAAGCCTTGAAACTGTGCTTTCATCCCAAGGCCTAAATGTGGGAGAGGGTCCCCAGTGCCCAAAGAAAGAGCCCATAAAACAACTTTGGTTAATTGCCTACCTCTGGTCAGTATCTGTTTTACCAGGGAGTCCCTGATGCTTACAGAAAGAGCCCATAAATAAGTCTGGAAAGTGCCCCAATTTTAATTAACTGCCTCCTGTCACGTATTTGTTTTATAACAAGATGAACTAATGGGGTCTGGAGCAAGATAAGGATTCGGGCTAACAGATCTCCACACATACCTAAGTTTGGATAGTCACATTCCTCCAGGAAAGCTGGCACCACATTTACCTGTTAATCAATATGTAACTTTTTTCCCTCCTATCCCACCAACTATGTAAGTCCTGAGAACAAAGGACTCTCTCTCCACCCCCCGTCTCTCTGTCTCTCTGTCTCTCTGTCTCTCTATCTCTCTGTCTCTCTCTCTCTCTCAGGGGCTCTGGGTGCTCTTGGCTTTCCCGCCATTGGGCCTCTGGCCACCCAGCCTCAGCCTGCCCAGGGGCTTGCCACCCTAGTCTTCAGCCTCTCGATTTTCTCACCCTGCTTTGCCCTAAAACTTTGTCTTTTACCCCCTATTCTACCCAGTCCTGTTCTCTTCCATGGGAACAGGCCACTAATAAACTGATTACATACTACTAGATTTGCTGATATGTAATTCTTTACATGTGTAAGCAAGAAGAACCAGGTCTCTCCCATCAACAATATGGTATTTATCTTTCTCTGATTGGCTTATTTTTACTTAGCATAATGTTCTCCAGGTCCATCCATACTGTTGCAAAGGGTAAATTTTTCTTTTTTATGGCCAAGTAGTATTCCGTTGTGTAAATGTTCCATAGTTGTTTTATCTACTCATCTACTGATGGACACTTGGGCTGCTTCCATATATTAGTGAATACAAATAACACTGCAATGAACACAGGGGTGCTTATGTTCTTTTGAATAACTGTTTTGAGTTCCTTTGGATATATTCCTAGAAATGAGATTGCTGGGTCAAAAGGCAAATCCACTTTTATTTTTTAATAGCTAATTCATCATTGTCTTTGTAAATTTTTATTTGTTTATTCTATTACAGTTGCCCTAGGTTTTCCCCATTGCCCTCCTCAGTCCAGCCCCCTGCCCCACACTCCCAGTCCATCCCAACACCATTGTCCATGTCCATGGGTCATTCATACATGTTCTTTGACTAAACCCTTTACCTTCTTTCCACTATCACCCCACCCCTCTCCCCTGGCAGCTGACAGAGTGTCCCCTGTTTCCATGACTCTGGATCTGATTTGCTCATTAGTTTATTTCATTCATTACATTCTTCTTACAAGTGAGATCACATGGTTCTTCTCCTTCACCAAATGGATTATTTCACTTAACATAATAGTCTCCAGTTCCATGCATGCTGTCCCAAAGCATAGAAGTTCCTTCCTCTTTCTTTGTGCTGCATAGAATTCCATTGTGTAAATGTATCACAGTTTTATAATTCATTCATCTGCTGATGGGCTTTAGGCAGTTTCCAACACTTGGCTATTGTATACAGTGCTGTTATGGACATAGGGTTGCATAAGTTCTTTTGACTTGGTGTTTCTAGGGTATATTTCCAGCAAGGTGGGCTATTTTTACTCCACTGTACTCTTGTGCCACATTTGTCAAATATTAGTAGACCATAGAGACATGGGTTTATTTCTGAGCTCTCTATTCTGTTCCACTGATCTATGTATCTGTTCATTTTGTATTTTTTTATTAAATATTTTATTGTTCTATTACAGTTGTCCCAATTTCCCACCTTTCCTCTCCTATGCCCCACTCACACCCCACTCCCACAGTCAATTCCCACTCTAATGTCCATGGGTCATTCATACATGTTCCTTGAATAATCCCTTCCACTTCTTTCCACAATTAGCCCCCTCCCCCTCCCTCCACCACTCTGGTCATTGTCAGTCTGTTTCTTGTTTCCATGCCTCTGGTTTTATTTTGCTGGTTTGTTTGTTTTGTTCAGTATGTTCCCCTTAGAGGTGAGATTATATGGTATTTATCTTTCACTACCTGGCATATTTCACTTAGCATAATACTCTCTGGTTCCAGCCATGCGGTCACAAAAAGTAGGAGTTCGGTCTTTCTTCTACATAGCATTCCATTGTGTACATGTACCACAGTTTTTTGATTCACTCATTTACTGATGGGCACTTAGGCTATTTCCAGCACTTGGCTATTGTAAATAATGCTGCTATGAACACAGGAGTGCATAGATTCTTTTGAATTGCTGTTTCAAAATTCTGAGGGTATAGTCCCAGCAATGGATTTACTGGGTCAAAAGGCAATTCCATTTTTAGTTTTTTGAGGAAATTTTATGCTGTTTTCCACAGTGGTTGCACCAATCTGCATTCCCACCAATGGTGCACTAGGGTACCATTTTATCCACATCCTTGCCAGCACTTATTGTTTGTTGATTTGTTAATGATGGACATTCTGACCAGTGTGAAGTGGTATCTCATTGTGGTTTTACTTTGCATCTCTCTGATGGTTAGTGATGATGAGCATCCTTTCACATGTCTCTGGGCCCTTTGTATATCCTTTTTGAAGAAGTGTCTATTCAGGTCCTTTGCCTATTATTTTTTAAATTTTTAATTGTTGTTCAAGTACAGTTTTCTGCCTTTTACCCCCATCCCAGCCCACCCCCAGCCCTCCCCACTTCCC
>JAPYXV010000273.1:0-10176 GCA_028533065.1 Trachops cirrhosus
CAAACACAGATTCCAAGTAATGCCACGTCCTTCAGGCCAGGATATGCTTCTTTGAAGACATATCCCCCATGTCCGGACTTTGCTCAGACAACATGGTTGGAGTTGGACGTGGCACCTGCCCGCCCTACCTGCCCCGCAAACAAGACCGGCGAATGTATAGTGAGTCCCAGGGTGCTCTTTACCGATGAAGGGAGTACCACTGAATGAACGAAGGGAAAGCAACAAGAGTGATGCACCAATGTTGAATGAGTCAATGGAAAGGATGGCAGGCAGGCAGGCAGGCACGCTGGCTGGGTGGCACCTATCACGTAGAGACATATTGCCAAGGCGAGCTTCCGGGGTGGGCCCTTTGGGCCTTCTCCTGAGCCTTCAAGCACCCTGAGGCGGCCAGAGGAGTCCAGGAAACGAGCCGGGATGCCAAGACGACAGGGAAAGTGCAGGTGACCCTGGATCAGCTCGCTGAGAACCACTAACAGGGGAGAGCCAGGACTGCCCCCGGGCCCCGGCCCCAGCAGAAGCTCTCCCAGCTTTTGGCGTCTCGGCGGACCCGAGGAATGTGCGGAGAAGCATTGCGCTCCAGGGCAGTCTTCCCGAGAAGGGCCTTCGGCTCCCGTTCCTGGGGGTCGACGCGCAGGCCTGCGGCGCCTGGCACAGATCGGCTTGGGCCTGCACAGGAGTCGGGAGAACAAAGGCGGCCGCCAGCCCGCCTCCAGCGTGTCCCCCCGGATGCAACTAGAACCCAGTTTTGTATGAGCAGTTGTTACTGGTCCTTGCACCTTCATTTCCGTAAGGACCCGGGGGGCTCGAAGGTGACGGTGACAGCCCCTCCTGGTCATCCCGGTTGGAGGGACGGCTGTGCTCGAAGCCCGAAACCGCTCGGCCACCCAGCACGGCCGCATGGCGCCATCCCCGCGGCCCGCACGGTCTTGCTGAAGGACAGGGCTGCCCAAAGTGTGCTTCTTGCCATTTCTCTGGTTCCCGTGGTGACGTTTTTCACATTTTTAAGAATGTTCCAACGGTCGGACTGTCTCTGTCTTTGTCAGGGAGGTGAAGAACCACCTGAATTACGAACACAGAGTGTTTAACAGCGAGGAGTTTCTGAAAACGCGAGCTCCCGGAGACCAGCGCTTCTACAAGCAGGTCAGGAGAGCTGGCGCGGGCTGTCACCTGCCCTCCCCACGGGTCACTTTTTCTCCGAGACACATGCTCTCAGCATCTGCTAGCGTCTCACCGTGTGAGCTCTCCCGAAAGCTCATTTCAGCGCAGCTCCTGTCCTCCCTTTTGCCGAGTCTTGGAGCGTAATTTACACAGGACAGGGTGCACCCACTTGAAGTGCCCGGTGTGATGCATTTTGACAGCTGGGCCACGCCCCCCTCCCCCACCCGCCATCTGGGCGGAGACCTTCCTGTCCTCCCAACAGCTCTCCTGCCTTACCTTCCTCTGCCCCCAGGGGTCAGGGCGTGGCCCTCTTTGTCTTTCTTCCCGCCTGTTTCCCAGCATCCTGCTTGTTTCCCTTCTTGTCTGTTAGGGAAGGCACCGTTCCGGGGCTTTTTCTGGCAGATCAGCCACGGGCAGGTCTTCTGCTTCTTTAGAGCCTGGTTCCACACTTTTAGGGGAGGCCGAGGCCCCTGCGTGTCCCCCTCCTCGTGGGCTGGCTCCATGACGGTCCCTCAGTGTCCTCATCCAGCCTTTCCTCCTGCTCCACAGCTGCCGCCTGACCCCTCCGGCCCTGCCCTCCCTCCATCTCCCTGCAGGCGCTTGCTTGGCACTTGGGCTTTCCAGTTCCTTCCTCCCTGAGCCCTGGCTTGGGGCGCTCATCTTGGCGGGGGTGGTGGGAGCTTGGGACAGGTGTCCCCAGGGCCGAGGGAAGGCAGGCAGGGCAGCTGCTGCGAGGTGTGGGGTGCAGGGAGAGCCACGGTCCCCAGGACATCCCAGAATCCATGACAAAACCCAGAGACCGAGGCTGCCCTGTCCTGGGGGCGCGGGCCTGCACTCTGAGCTTCCTGGGACTTTCCAAGTGCACAGGCCGGCCGACGGTTCACGCCTGGGGGAGCTGGCAAATTAGGAAAGCTGTGTCTGGGGCCTGTGCCCACCGGAGCCCGTGTGGGCCGGAGGGCTGGGGGAGGGGCAGCACGGGGGCGGAGGGCGGGACCGGGCGGAGTGTGTCCCAGTCACACAGCCACCTCTGCCGTCTGTCTCTTCCAGGTCTTGGAGACCTACACGTTCCACTCCTTCCTCAAAGCCCGGCTCAGCCGCAGGATGGACGCCTTCGCCCAGCTGGACCTCAGCACGCAGTCCGAGGAGGACAGGTGCCGTGCTGCGGTGTCTGGGTGTGGGCCTCGTGGGGCCCGAGCTCGCTCCGCGCCACTCGCGCAGGCAGAGGGCAGGTCCAGCGGGGAGGTTCTGCGCAGCAGCTTGTGAGGTGCTGGGCGTGCTCTTCGGGGTAACGCCCCCTGCGTTCGCACGCCTGGATCTGCGTTCCCGCTGTTCCCGCCCTGTCTTCCTTCTCGCTCTCCCCACGTTCTGGCGGGGCTCTTCCTGAGACCCTGCGATGGGCGGCCGCGGAGGGTGACGGCCTCGCTGTTTCTGGACGCTGTGGACTCTCCTGGGGACGCAGTCCGTCCCCCAGCCTTCCCTGTCCCTGGGGAGACGTGGACGTGGGGTGCCGCTCAGCTTTCACTCCTGCGCAAGGGCCAGACGCTGGCCACGCCCCCGGGGAGCACACGTGGTTGAGGCTCCTTCAGCCATCTTTGGGTCGGGCACACATCGCTTCTTTCTTCCCCAGAATCGACGGGATGCTTGTGAGTCCAAGAAGACCGACCATCGGGAAAGTGGCCTCGCGCAAACCGTCGCCGCAGCGCATGGCCCACCGGCGCATGGTGGTCAGCATGCCCAATCTGCAGGACATCGCCGTCCCCGAGCTGCCGCCCCGCAACGCCTCGCTCCGCGACGACATCTCGGGCGGCCGTGGCAGGGGCAGCAGCTCAGGTGACGGTCACTTCTCCCTCCGGGCTGCGGGCTGTGTCTTCGCAGGTCCTGGAAAGACACCAGAGCTCGATTCAGGGACGGGCATGGGCCTTTTTTTTTAAACACTATTTGTGATGCTCGCAGAGTGTTTGGGAAACCGTGTTCGTTGTAGGAAATTGTTCCGCATCTGCCCTGCCCGCCACCCCGTCTCACTGCAAACAGCTCTGCAGTGTGCCTATCACGTGTGTGCGTGTCTGTGTGTGCAAAATACACGTGTCATGTATCAGCATCCAGTGGGACGCAGCGACCTGCAGGCCCCCAGTGAGTGCCAGGCCCTCTCTGGCCGTGGGGTGCGAAGGACCCCCGCCCCGCAGAGCTGACCTTCGTGGGGTGAAAGCAGACAGCAGGCATATTTGTACTGCGGCCCTGTTCCGCGCAGACCGGGTCTCACTCCCTGTGGAACCGGGAGACCTGGTGCATGTGCCGCGTGGGCCCCCTGGTGGCCGCTGTCTCAGGCTCGGCACCACCGGTGCCTCCAGGCGACACTGCAGAGGCTGAGGCCGCAGGAGGAGCCGCCTCCCCGCAGGAGGAGCCGCCTCACCGCTGGCGGAGTGTTCTGTGAAGGAGGCAGCAGGATGGCTCTACAGGGCCTGCTTCGAGCCCCCACACGCGTTGCCCCTGCCGTGGGACCCGGCAGGCTGCAGCACCTCTCTGGGCCTGCAGTTCCTCCGGTCACCTCCGCCCCCTGCTCGCTCCTCTGGGGGCGCATTCTGCAACCCCTGAGCTCTCACCTGGCCTCCCCACCCCCTCTTCCAGGCTTCAGGGTGGGACCCCGCTCCCGGGGGGAGCTCCTACCTGCAGGGCCGGCCTTGTACTGCCCAGGGAGCTCCCAGGAGAGGAGGTGGCCTGGCCACGGGGAGGCCCCTCGGTGGCCTGTGTGGAAGGCATTGGTGTAAGGCTCCTCTGGCGCTGGGCTGGCTCTGGCACTTAGCAGCCGGGCCCTGGAGCCACTCGGAGGTCTCAGCTGCCAGCCTGTGCAATGGGAATGGGGATGCCCGTCTCACAGGGCTGCTGGGGAGGGAGGGAACGGGGACCTCACGGGGCTGAGTCCTGACTGCGCGGCCACCTCGTCAGTTCAGCGTTAACGGTTTCCACAAACGGCATTCCCCGCTATCCTCAGGGCGCCGTGGAAGCCAAGTGCGGGCCGCTTGCTTGTTCAGCTCGGGGTTCGTGGGGCTTTCCGGAAGAGGCCACAGGCTCTTGCTCCACGGGGCCTGAGGCCGATGCCCCCGACAGCATGACGGGGAGGGAGCGCGTGCGTGTGCGTGTGCTCACCGCATGCCCCCCGTCCCGCCCTCTAGTTGTGGACGTGAGCCCCAGGCCGACGTACACGTTCAAGATCCCGGAAGTGCACTTCCCGCTGGTGAGCCAGTGCGTGCAGGCCTACTACTCCGACTGCGTGGCCCTGCTGAGCAAGGCCATGAGCTGCCTGGCGCCCGACAACTCCGTGCTGCTGGCCCGGTACTTCTACCTGCGGGGACTCGTCCGCCTGATGCAGGGCCAGCTGCTGGACGCCCTGCTGGACTTCCAGAGCCTGTACAAGACGGACCTGCGGATCTTCCCCGCCGACCTGGTGAGGCGCGCCGTGCAGTCCATGGCGGGCCCTGTGCGGGCCCAGGCTGAGTGCAGGCCGGAGCTGCGCAGGCTCATCAGCGAGGTGCTGGAGCAGCCCGGGGAGGCCCCCAAGGCCGACGACCGCGTGAAGCACTTCGAGTTGCCGAGCAAGCACATGGGGCTGGATGAGTTTGTGCGGAGAGTCCAGGAGTCGGGCATCGTGAGGGATGTCAACATCATAAGCCGCTTGTTCGAGGCTCTGACTGTAGGTAAGAGGACCAGCTGGCCGCCGGGGGGGCAGTGGCCGCGCCTTCCGGGCAGCGTTCCTATCAGCAGACGCCGCCCTGGTTGGTCTTGACCCGGAGCTCCTGGGGTGAGCAGGGTCTCGGGAAGTGTGACAGCGAACAGACGTCAGGGCCCCGTGTCCTGAGCCAGGCTGGGGACAGGGAGCACAGGGTCCTGCCCTCAGAGCAGGGCGCCAGCAGGGTGGCCACCGGAGAACACTGGGCCTGGTGCTGCCTGCCTGCAGGGCCCCAGGCTCCCCGCCAGGAAGGGAGGGGAGAAATGTCCTCCCCGCTCAGCTTCCATCCAGGTGTGCGGGTGCTGGCGCCACCTGCTGCCCTGCTGGGGGAGTGCGCCACTTTTTCAGCGAACTGCTGTGCAGGTGGCTGTAAGAAATCTCTTCTCTGTGAAACGCAGGACAGCAGAAACTGATCGACCCAGAAACATTCAAGGACTTCTACACATGCTGGAAGGAGACGGAAGCGGAAGCCCAGGAGGCCAGCCTGCCGGCGTCGGTGCTGGCGCACCTGGACAAGAGTGAGTGCGTGTACAAGCTGTCCAGGTCCGTGAAGACGAGCCGCGGTGTGGGCAAGATCGCCATGACCCAGAAGCGCCTGTTCCTCCTGACGGAGGGCAAGCCGGGCTACGTGGACATCACCACCTTCCGGGACATGGAGGTGCGCGCGCCGGGCCCCTGCCCTGGGAGCGGCCCCACCGCCGGCCCCGCCCCTGAGCGCGCCCTCGCCCCCGTGAGCGCCTGCGTGGCGCAGCTCGCAGACACACCCACACCCGCTCGGTGTGCTGTTTCCGCTGACGACTCTCCGAGGCAGGGGAGGCAGCGGGACATGCACCGTGGTGACCGCTGACCCACGGACCCTTCACGCGGTTTCCCGTAGCTCTTCCCCACGCTGGCTTTGCCAGATAACCTCCTGGAGCCCAAGTCAGAATCCCTGGGAGGAGGGGCGAGAGGCGAGCCACCTTTAAGTTCCATGGACGAGTCCCTGTGGATTGCCAGGATGCTGAGCCCTCAGCCACCCCAACTCGATCATGCCTTTCTGAGACTAGGGTCACTGGAGGCTCCTGCCACCACCCTGTCCCTCCATCTCTTCTGGGGCCGCGGTCACTCAGCACCTTCCCTGTCCTGCTGGGACCCTCTCCTATCCCACCTCGGGTCCCAGCGCCCCGAGGGCGCCGTGCTCACCTCCCCTCCCCCGCCCGCACAGGAAGTCCGGAGCACCACGGTGGCCGTCCTATTTCTCCGGGTACCCACTTTAAAGATTAAAACGGCGTCCAAGAAGGAGGTCTTCGAGGCGAACCTGAAGTCGGAGTGTGACCTGTGGCACCTGATGGTGAAGGAGATGTGGGCGGGGAAGACTCTGGCGGACAACCACAAGGTCCTGTCACACGCACGTTCCCTGAAGGTTGGCGGAGTCGGGCAGCCGCGTCACAGCTGCCACGGTTCCCCAGACCTGGTCCAGGGCCTTGTTCCCTTGGTGCCCCACCCCCTCACGTCTGGGGGCGGGGCTCGGCCAGTCCTGGCCGGTTGCTCCAGGGCTCTCCGCCCCTCTGCCACAGGTTAGGGCTAGGGTAGGGGCATCCCGGGTCCCCCCCGCGGCGCCACGCCTGTAACCAGGCGGTTCCACGCCTTCATTTACTTTGGGCCAAGTTGATGGCTCAGATTACGGCATGGTCACGGAGGGGACCCGGGACAGCGGTGAGAGATGGAGGACGAGGGTGAGACTGTGTCCCCTGCAACCCGTCCCAGAGGGCCGGGAGTGTGAATGGAGGATGCGCACTGCGGGGAGGCGGTGGTACGGCAACCCCGCCCAGCAGAGGTGTGGGCGGAGGCAGCTCCCTGCGCGGTGTGGGCCTCAGTAAGGTCTTGTTCACTGGGAGCTGTCGTTTGTGGGTGGATGTCCCCATGGCGGAGGGAGCTCGGCCGGGGCAGTGAGCGTGTGCTCCTGTGTGGAGTGGGGACGTCAGGTCCGAACCCCGCTCCTCCTGCGGCTCTGTGTCCCCGCAGGACCCGCAGTACATCCAGCAGGCGCTGACGCATGTCTTGCTGATGGACGCCGTGGTGGGCGCGCTGCAGTCGCCTGGGGCCATTTACGCCGCCTCCAAGCTAGCCCACTTCGACAAGATGAAGAGCGAAAGTAAGAGACGCGTCTGAAGTGGTTTTTCCCCGGGCAGCGTGCCTTTCCACCCGGATTGCAAGTCCACGCGGTGGTTTACTTCCACGCTCTTGTTTCCCCCCAGCGTCGCTGTTCCGCCCTGTCCTGCCCCCTTTGAGCGCTGCTGGGGGATGGGCTCGTGGGGCGTGTCCACTCCCGCTGCTGTCACTAGCGCTGTGACCGCGTGTGTGCAGGCCCGTGTGGACGTCTCCGGGGAGGGGGAGGGGCGAGGGCGCTCTGGTGTGCAGGATGCGCTGGAGTGCGGAAAGTGGGCCTCAGCGTTCATTCGCCTGGGCGCTTCCTCGTGCTTCCTGTCCCAGAGTCCCTCTGTCCTGGGACAGCAGAGGCTCTGGCTGTCACCAGGCCTGCTGGGGTGGCTTGGGGGATCGCTTGTCAGCAGCCCATGAACCAGACGTGGAATGCAGGTTGTTCTGGTTCGGCGCGAGGTCGGACCCGGGACTCGTGCTGGCCCCGCGTCAGGGTCACGGGTCGGCCTCCCGCTCCGGGTGGCTCCCTCTCAGCCGTTGTCCCCTGTTCCCACTGGGGGGCGCAGGGAGACCGGTCAGGGCTCTGTGTTTTCCTGGGTGAGATGCTGAACGCGGCCTGGGTGCCCGTCCCGGGCTCGCCTCAGTAGCTCGTGATGGAAGTTCTGAAAAGTAAATTTTCTCACATTTTCACCCCGTGCCTGGCGGGTGTGTGTCTGGGGGTGGGGGTGACGCTGGCACGTCCTGGGCGAGGCAGGGGTGCTGTGAACACCCGCCTGCGCCAGCACGGCCCCAGCAGCCACGTCGACGGCCGGGCCACAGCCAGGGCCGGTGCTCTGGGCCTGTGTGGGGCCGGGGCCGTTGCGGAGACAGGTCTTAGGCGTCGGAGTGTAGTGC
Organism: Trachops cirrhosus; assembly: GCA_028533065.1. NCBI lineage: Eukaryota > Metazoa > Chordata > Mammalia > Chiroptera > Phyllostomidae > Trachops > Trachops cirrhosus. The sequence goes on from JAPYXV010000273.1 coordinate 7,916, forward strand.
TCCCCGAGGAGGGGAGGGCCGCTGGTGCGCTGCAGAGCCTGGAAAACTGACTCTCGCTGCTGGCGTTTCAGTGCCCACGGCCGTTCCCAAGACAACCGCGGAGACACTGCGGCACAAGATCAACCCTTCGGCCGGAGAGACTGTGCCCCAGGCCGTGGACGTCCTGCTGTACACGCCAGGTATGTACACGGCTCTCCCCGCTCGTGGGCGCTGCTGACCGCGCGGCCTGAGGAGGGCGTGACGACCAGCTTCAGCAGTGGGGACGGGAAAGGACCGCTCACAGGGCGCCCCGCTGGCCAGGGAGAGGCAGACAAACCAGGAGGAAAAACCGGAACCTTCGCCTCGGCAGAGCGTCCAAAGGGAGACGGGCAGCACCGCGCCCAGGCCCCGCCGGAGCCGCTGCTGTGACGAGAGTCCGGGTGCCTTGCAGCACCTGGCTCGGCGGGGCCGCCGGCCGCGCTTTGTCCGCTAGCTCCCTCTTGTCCACTCGGAGTGGCCGGCTCGCTCTCAGGGGGGCGTGGCAGTCCTCGTGGCGCTCACCTTTGTGGTCTGGGCACCCCGCTGGCAGCTGGCGCCTCATGGGCGCTGGGGCAGCGCCTGAGCTCTGCGCGGACGCCGTGCTGGTGCATCGGAGGGGCTTCCAGGGCCCACTCTCAGGGGGCTTTTCCTTTTAGGGCACCTCGACCCAGGGGAGAAAGTCGGCGACGCCCACCCCAAGTTGTGGTGCGCCCTCCACCAGGGCAAAGTGGTGGTCTTCGACGCGTCGTCCTGGACCATCCACCAGCACTGCGTCAGGGTGGGCGCCTCCAAGCTGGTGAGTGGGCCGGCCCGAGGAGCGGGCGGGCGGGCGGGCGGCTTCAGGTCAGTGCCCACACGCAGCTGCGGTTTTGGAGAAGCGCACTTGTCCGCCTGGGCTGGTCACCGCCCGGCGCCCTCCACCCGGGAGTAGGAGGGCTTTCATCTCCACCCTGAGTTCGTAACTTAGGTGTGAGCTTTTCCAGCCTCTACTCGAATGTTCTCCTTTGAGCGGATAACGGCTTTAACCAGCCCCCCGGAAGCGACACCGGGGTCCCTGAAGCTCCGTGTACCTTCCTGCTCACCTAGCGCAGGCCCTTGGAGCCAATCCAACATCCTTGGGAACGAGAGCTAAGAACAATTGAAATCAGATCCGCATGATACTGTAATCGGTTGAGAAACCTTAGTTCTTCCAGCTTTTACACTGATTGCTTCTTAAAAAGTGAACAAAAGTTAATTCCCACACCCCTGCCCCCACCCGCCCACTCACACCCAAGGACGGGTGTGGGGTCCGAAGCCTCCACCGCAGGGATCAGCCCCCTGCTGCCCCGAGACGCCCCGAGGCCCGCTCCGGGCTCTGAACGTTGCTCCCCCCCCACACCGGGGCACGAGTTACCCACTCGCATCAGGGCCCTGAAAGTGGCCCCCGGCGGGGCGGGACCATCCCGGGGTTCCTGCTGCTTCCCGGGAGGAGGCGCTGTCACCACCACCCTGCCGACACAGTGACAGGACCCGAGATGCAGTACATCGACATCTTCCTGAAAGTCCAGTATCAGCACTTGAGGCCAGACAAGGGAGCCAGGGAAATTAAGGAAGTCATTCTCTCTCCGAATGGGATTTTTACTCGTCCCAGTCCCAAGTGCTTCAAAGAGGCTCCTTTAATTGTGGAGGAGCTTTTAAAACCCTGGTTAGAGTAAAACTGAAAGGCTCCCGCTGTGATGGTGGCTGCCGCCCCCGATTAGGCCAGGTACTGCTTAATCCAGGCAGCGAGCTAGCCCAGGGGGGAGGGAGTGCCTTCCTCGCGGTTCCCCGGAGGTACTCTGTACCGTGGACAGGAGGGGGACCTGGGCAGTCACACCCGAATCTGGAGTCAGCAGTTCACCTGAGACACCTGTGGGCCGCCGCGGACGAGTTACTGGGGCTGCGCCAGGTCTCAGGCGGCTGCTTCCGTTGAAAGGGCAACGAGCATCTTTTTCTTTCGTGTGTATTAGTAAAATTAGAATGATCGATTTCTGCAAGATCTCTCTTCTGAGTTAAAGCTAAGTGACAACTAGCCCACCACCGACGCCGACCGATTTGGCGGGAGACCCGGCCCCGCCTCCCGCACCGCGTCCCTTTTACTCTGAAAACGGGAGACGTTGTTCAGTCACCTGGGCAACGGTGCCCGGGTCGCAGGGCAGACAGCCGGTCCGGGGGTGTGTCCGGCGCCAGGCGGGGACGGGGGACGGGGGGCGGGCCGGGAGGTG
>JAPYXV010002730.1:0-12876 GCA_028533065.1 Trachops cirrhosus
AAACTTATTGTAGCCTGCATTTTTTCATCTAATTTGCGACCAAAGTCAACCAATTCTGTCAGCATCCTGATCACCAGTGCTTTGAACTGTGCATCTGATAGGTTGGCTATCTCTTGGTCACTTAAAAGGATGGGTTCTGGGGCTTTCAATTCTTCTTCTGTTTGAGCCCTTTTTGCTGTTTTTTTTTTTTGTTTGTTTGTTTTGGTTTTTTTTGGTCTTGTCAAGCTCCTGTGGTGAGGGGCGGGGCCTTAGGAGTTCAGCAGGGCGGGGCACCCCAGTGGCTGGGTTGTGACGTTGTATGTGGGGGCGGGGTCCGAGAAGGAACAATTGCGCTTGCTGTGTTCTCTGTAGGACCTCAGACCCTTCCAGCGAACTGGGCCCCTCTGGCACCAATTCCAGTGTGGGTAGGCCTGTGCACCCTGTGGGACCTTTCTTTTCAGTCAGTGACCCAAAGCTCTGTTTCCCGGTGCTGGGACCCTGGGTTGGGCGCAGTGCCTTGCTTCACAATGGCCGCCTCACTGGGTCTGCGGGTCGCCACCTCCTGGCCAGGGCCCACCAGCCACCGCTGCTTGTGCGCCCAGGGTCTGCCTGCTGTGGACTTTCGCACAGCCCCGGTTGTTCAGGTCTCTGCTCCGCGTCCCTCGCCCGGCCGGACTCCGCCCCTCCTACCAGTCTGGATGAAAGTGACTATTTTTAAATCCTTGGGTGTCTGACTTCCATACACTTCAATTTTCTGTCAGTTCTGGTTGTTATTCTGTTTCTGTATTGTTGTTGACCCTATATTGGTTGTGCGAGGAGGCACAGTACGTCTACCTATGCCTCCATCTTGGCTGGAAGTCCATAATTTATTTTTTCTCCTTTGTTCGGTGTGACTGTCCAATGTTGAGAGATTTCCTAATATTGTTCATTCTTGAATTTCTGGAAGACACCTTGCCTGTTCTTAGTGCTTAGCTGATGCATTTCCGAATCCTCAGTGAATGTTTGTGTCTAGATGCACAACGGAGATGGCTCTGCAGTCTGCCCGTTTTCCGTGTCCTTTTCAGGTGGGACGGACTGCCTGGGTTCGGGCCACATCGCCCCTGACGGGCTGCGGCCCCTGATGGGCTGCAGACCCTGACCACTTGCTCCCCGCCCTCAGTTTCCTGGCCTGTACTCTCATGTGTGAGGACTTGGGTGTCACACATAGCACTTTGAGCGACACAGTGCACTCGGCCGTCAGCAACAGTCGTGCGGTCTCCTAGACACGAAACGGGACCCTTCCAAGTTTCCATCACCCGGGGTCACGCCAGGGACATGCCTGCTGACGTCAGCCATGTCTGACACGTGATGTGGGCTGGAGAGATCCGGGCCTCGGTATTTGCGTAGAAGGGGATTCCTTGGCGGCTGCTCTGCAGCGTCTGACCTCCTGGGAGCACGCAGACAAACGCTTATCCAGTGACATTCACGTCGTGAGAGGGGCCATTTGGGTGGCCTGCCCCGAGCATAGCCCCCCCTCTCTTTGCTGCTGTTGCATTTGCACAAGCATTTGACACACCTGGCCTTCCGGATACAGGGTCACCCACCCAGTTTCTTTCCGCTGGGTCACGAGGCCGCTGCCTTTGTCTTTGCGCCAACGCAGGGAGTTGTTCTCTGATGGAGGGGCTGGTGTGTGTTTCGAAAACAAAGTCCCGCACGCAGACAGGGGTCTGTGTGCGGCCGTGGGTTGGGAGGGAGGCGGAGCGTGGGGAGGGCAGGTCCCGGTCAGGTCAGTCTGCAGTGAGGAGGAGGGACGTCTGGACGGGTGGGCTGGACCCCAGGGCTTCCTCACCGCGGATGATGGATGGCCGACGTCTCTTCGAATACATTGGAGCGCTTTTCTTGATGCGTCAGTTTGCTCCTACCTTAAGCAGTGGTGCACACTGCTCCAGCCACATCGTGATGAGGTTTATTCCGTGAAAATTCCTCTCTTTCCCTTCGGGACCTTCACGTTCTCCAGCCCATTTGCCCGAGAGGCTTCGAATGCCCGGTCCTTCTTAGTGCTGACGTCTGCACGGATGGCCGTCCCTGTGTCCTCTCCCCATGAGTGCACACCGTCGGGCTTCCCTCAGCCTTCCTGACAGCCGCTCCCTGGCGCTGGGACCGCGGCAGGTGAATGAGTCAGGGCACCGGGTGGCTCTCCTGTCCGACAGTGTCCTACGTCCTGGGAGCAAGGCTGGCACGAGGTCAGTCGGATGGCTGCAGAATGTTGAAAAAAGTGGTCGAACTGTGTGAAATGACACGCATTCCGCTTTGGCCGACACAAGGGCCGTTTGGTGTGATTGGCTCTGAATATTCTCATCCCAGTCCTTGGAGCAGGGCTCTGCCCTCTGCCACCTAGTGTGTTCCTCTGCCCAAGCGGACTCTGCTTCCTCCCCAGATTTCTGACCTTGTTTTTTTCCTTCCGTCTAACTCAACTTCACATTTTCAGTCTGGCTGCTCCCAGTCAGCAACTAGGGGGAAAGCAGGCAGAAACAGTTCATACTAATATGTGAAAACATTGATAGCCCTCCCTCCTACCACAGGTATTGGCTTTTAGAGAAGATTCTTGGTAATCCTCGAGTGTCTTCAATTTAAGACACTTTAATAAAATTGAAATGAAACTGTGCCTTCTGGATGGCTGTCTTTGTGAGGGCGCTTTTCCTATTGCACATGAGAGAAAATCTAAATCAAAGTGGCTTTAATCAAAAGTATTTATTTGTATGTCTTGAGAAGTCTGGACTCCAGCTTCCTGCCAGAAGGAGGGAGAGAAGCTGTGCCCCCTCCCCAACCCACCCCGGAAACAAGTAAACAGTGGACAAAGTAGATAAAGCAATGGTTTTTAAGGCATTGTAACATCAAGCAATGAAAAGCAATGAACTCTGAGAGGGAGAGAGAGGAGACGAGCCCCTCAGATACTCCAACTTCTCCCTGGAGAGAGTTTCTGGGCTATGTCCCGGAGACGGGGACCAGGTGGAGCCCAGCAGCCCCCAGGTGGAGCAGACGTGACCAGGTGTGCAGGTCAGAACCCTGGCAGAGAACTGGGTGGGGACCACGTCCCAGGTCTGCCTCGGGCCCCCAGCCTGTCTGCCTCTGTGTTCTGGTATGTGCATGCATCTGGAGAAGCCGTCCACGCCAAAGAACCACTCAAAGGGATTAGGGAGAACAAATCTCAGAACGCATGGGGCTGGAACGGCTCCTGTTGCCGCCAGCCAGAAGGAAAATGTCATAATTTATCGGCATTAAGTAAAGTACTGAAAGGATTGGCCTCCGGAGCAGTGCAGAATTGGACTTAGACCTAAAAGCCTTTCTAATCTTGCCTAAAAGCTTAAAATCAAGACCTACGGGGATTAAATTGTTTCCAAATAATTTAACACACCCCAGCACAGAGCTCGAGAACCTTTACAGGTTATAAGAGTCAATGGTGCAAAAGCGCCCTGCTCTGCGCCCAGGAAAGGCCACCAGGCATGCAGAAAGCAGAGTGCGCCCTGCGTCAAGGATGGAGATCCATCCACCAGAGGCGGTCCAGAGAAGAACGCAATGACAATTACTAGAAAAGGACATTGAAACGCTTACTGTAACTCTGTCTCCAGTGTTCAGGATGGCACGCCAGCTTCAGAGGGTCGCCCCGATAGAGCCGTACTGAGCATTGGGCAAAAGTCTGAGAAGGATCGGAGTTAATTCTTCTTTACGTGTTTGGTAGAATTCCCCAGTGAGGCCATCTGGGCCTGGGCTTTTCTTGGCTGGGAGGTTCGATCAGTGTTTCAGTGAGTAACCTGAGTCACAATCAGTGTGTTCAGGTCCTGTTTTCTAAATCGTGTGGAACAGGAAAGTTCCCAGGCTCTACCCCATCCTCAGAGATTCACAATCTTCAGAGGATGGGCCCGGACATGGTAATTTTCACAATTCCCCTCTCGTGCCCTGTCAGTCAAGTTCGGAAAATCCCTGGGACGACTCTTCTCTCCAACACAATGAGGGGCTAACCTCGTCGACGATGTGCCTCGGGGCCACTCGGAGGTGAGCCAGCCTGGCGCTGCCCTCCTGTGTGGGACGCCCCCCGGGGTTGCAGCCCAGCTGGCTTCACGGTCAAGTCCAGTCCCACTGTGTTTCCCTGGGTCTGGGAACAAGTTCAGACCTTGCCAGTGATCTTTTTAAAGTTCAGGTTATTTCTGTAGTGACACTACGTACAGCCTCAGGGGACAAAGCCTCCCCACCCCCCGGGCCATTGTCCCAGGGCCTGTGGGTGTGGTGGGTGCCCCTCCCTGGACCCTCTCCCTTGTGGCCGGTTTCTGGGCCCCTCCAGTGACCATCTCGCACGCAACAGCCTCTTCGCTCTTCCTGCTTTCTTCTCTGCCTCCCGGGCATTTTTCTTCATTCTCTTTCTCTTTCTCTCTCCTTTTTTTCTTAATGGCTTAAAACAAACATGGTCTTACAGTTCTTGAAGACAGAAGTCTTCAAGGGTCAGGAGTCAGCAGGGCTGGTTTGTTCTGGAGGCTTCAGGGAGAACAGATTTTCTTGGCTTCCAGCTCCCAGAGGCTCCCTTGCTTTTGCGGCCCTCCAAGCCCTCTGCCCTCTGCCCCCTGTCATCTTGACTCCTTCTCTGACTGTCCCTCCAGCACAGCCATAACCTGTGAGGTAGCAGCAGGCTCACAGGTTCTGCATTAGGCTGGAGCTGTGGCTCAGCAGGCCGCCATGGAGCACCTACACTGCCGTTCTCTTGTGACTGGTGACCCGCGCTGAGGGAACAGACCATCCCTTCCCCCAAGGAGCCCACGGGCCTTCTAACAGCCTCGGTCGGCTTCCTCTCCTGACCCAGCAGAGCCCTGCAACTCTGGTCCAATGTCATGTCACCCCTCTCCCTGGTTCCTCTCTGTTGCAGCAGATTTCTATGAGGATTTCACCAGCCCCACTCTCCTTCCTGTTTGTTTTCATTGCACGTGACCGAGCACCCACCTGCCCTGTACCAGGTACCCCGGCTCCCATCCTGGGGACTCAGCAGGTACACGTCTTGCTCGTTCCAGGCACCTACTGTCCGCCAGAAGGTGCGCCTCATGGGCGCTGGACCCACCTGTCCCTTTGGCTCTGGGTCAGTGCCCAGAACACAGGGCTTGCTCACCGACGGGACACATTCCCTGAAAGCCACACGGGGGCGCTCACACTCCATGCTGGCGGCCACACGAAGGTGGCGAGGATCTGGGAAAACTGGTCCTGGGCACTTGCCCCTCCAGTTCACCTTCTTGAAAAGGGGGCACACGGGAGCCCTCTGTTATGAGGACCCACAGTGTGGATCTGTAGGTTAGTAGGGGACCAAGCTGCCCTGGGTGTGGGTCAGGTGCGAGCAAGTGAGATTATGTCCCACGGGCTGCATGGGGTTTTGGGGGTGGGTGCAGCACCCAGCACCATCCACTCCTCATGAACGAGGTCCTGCATGCTCCAAACTCCGCAGCGTGGGGGGACCACAGGGACCACCAGTGTGTGCCCTCGGCCACCCGGGCTGTGCCATCACACCACCCCCGCATCCGTGGCTGGCAGTGTTGTCCAGGACGCTGCTGTCCAGCTGGCACGGTGCTGTCCTCTGAGGGCCTGGTGTCCTCCTCCTGGAGGGCGTCGGCGAGGCCGTCCTGCACGCCAGGCCCAGGGCCCTGAGATCAATGGAACTGCGTCTCTGGCAGGCCAGCCCTCAACGTGCAGCCAGCACAGCGAGTCCGGCTTCCCAGCGCTCTTCCTGGCCGAGGCACATGGCACTGTAGCTGTGGGTCACCAGGCGAGTCCCCAGCAGCCAGGCATCCTCTATGGTACCCAGGTGGCTTGAGGACAACAGGGCTCCGTCCAGTACTGTTTGCAGGCCCCTAAGCCTGGACAGGGCGCCAGGCCCTGGGGCTCGGGAAGAGGCAAGAGCGATGTTTTTGCAAAAGGGCCCAGACAAAAGCCGCAGCCATCTCCTGGGTGCTTTGTGCTTTTCCGAGGCAACGTCCAAGCTGCGCAGGGGTTGGCAGGTGTGGCCTCACCTGGGAGCCTGTCCAGAGGACCCTGCCGACCTGGTGGGTCTGGGCTGGTCACTCTGCACGTACGCCAGCCCCGCTGTCTCTGCTGCAGCCACTGGTTCTGCGACCACACTTGACCCTGAGGTCTCAGTTCTCCCAAGGTCACTGGGCACCCACCCCATGTCAAGAGGCCCAACGGTCCTAGTGCCTGGAGAGAAATGCTGAGTGAGACTGAACCTGACTGGTGGAGGCTACTATTTCCGCTACAGGCACGAACAGTCGCGGGGTGGGCGACTGCTGGCGCTGCGGTCACAGCAACGCATGTTAAGGCCTGAGCCGGGTTGGCGTTGGAAGAGAGCTCCCGACCTGACAGGCCTGAAGGGTGAATGGGGTCGGTGGACTGCAGGAGCCACAGGGGGTGGTGGGCGCAAACCAGGCCTGGGTGGCGGAGCCTTGCGTGCAAAGGCACTGGGGCAGGAGGCACGAGGGTTTCCTGGGAGAACTGGGAGGTCCCCATGGTTGGAATGCCACGAGGGTGGGAACACTGTGGGCCTGAGGTTGGAGAGGATGCAGGGACCTGACAGGACATTGGGGGTCCCCTGAGGCCCCGGTCACCCTGCCCAGTTGGAAAATGCAAGCACACTATATGCTTAGGGGGAGGTGGGGACCAAAGCCCCTTCTTGTTGCAGTGAGTGTAACACGTCTGCATCTGACATGCAGCCTTGCAGAGCATGGGCACGGGTCACGTGGGCCTTGGAAGCCGAGCTGGGGCTGGAGTCCCCACACGAGGGCAGCAGAGCAGAGGGCGGGCGAAACTGCAGGGGAGGGGTTGCCATAGATTTCTGACACGGATTCCGCAGAGATGCCAGTGGAAGCTGGAGACCCCCAGGGCCAGCCACATGTACTATCCAGTCATTTCTAGGCGAAAGTGGCACAGCCACTTTCAGGGGCGGCACCTGCCTCCCCATCACCATGGGGTCTCACCAGAGCTGGACGTGAGTCCCCATGCCGACGTGTGCAGGATGGGAATGGTAATGAAATTGTAATTTAGCTCCAAGGAGAGCGGAGGAGCCTTCCGCCCTCAGGGTGCCGGGGTGGCTGTGGGGACAGGTGGCCACAGGCTGCATGTGCTGTGTCTGCGTCCTGTCTCGGAGGTGTCAGACTGGCCATTCCTGGCTCCGTGACTCTCATCCTTTCCACGCTGGGAGAAAGGGCCCGACGGCCAGCGGTCCCCCAGAGAGAAGTAGACAGGCTTCAGGGGCAGCAGTTTACTGCCAACAACCAACTGTTAGCTGTGAAAGGAACTGCTGGAACCAGGGAGCCAGTCATGCCAGGTGACAATGAGGACACATCTGTCCTGCGAACATCACAGGATGGCTCACACCAGCCTGCACGGCATAGCCTCCATCCCACACCGTAGTTGTACCTGACATTTACGTGATTGGCAGCCTGGCAGGTTTGTTTGCAACAGCGTCACCAGGCACATGTTTTGCTACAATGTGCCATGGCCACGGCATCCTGGGCATGGACATTTTCAGCTCTCTTGGCATCTCTGAAATGTCATTACGCAGCATATGACGAATTGTTTTCTGTCCCACGTTTCCTTTTGCTTGTCGGCGGAGGTGTCGGGGCGCAGGTTTGCGCACAGCCCCCGAGCACTGTGGGTCAGTGGGGAGAGCCCCTCGCCGGCGTCTGCAGCTCATTAGCTTGATGCCCTGAAAAAAGTGCCTGTATGTCTCCTTGGCTGACACGGGAGCGGCTCCATGTCTCTTGTCCCATCCCGGGAGAGGATGGGTGCCATCCGCAATGCCAGTCCCACCCGACCCCATGACCTCTAGTCACAGACCTGGCGGGGTTTGCTCACTGCGGCCAGGGGTCTCCATGGGGCAGGGTTGCTGCTGGCTGCTGCTTTCTCTTGGTGGACACGGTTTCACACCCTGGCCTCTCCAGGTAGTTGTTAGGTGTGGCCAGTGGGAGGTGAGTAGCAGCGGCAGGTGACATGTCCCGTCCTGACCCGTAAATCTCCTGCAGCCATTTTCCCGTCTTTCCCACCAGGTTGATGGAGAAGAGCCATTTGTGGGGGGCCTGGTCTCCGGATCTAGTATGTGGGGGTCCTGTGCAGCACACATGTGACCGAGGAGTAATGTCTCTGCCTGCAAGTGCTGGGCTTGCTTGTTACAGTGGCCGGCACGGTCTCATTAATACACAGGAGCTTTTAGTTTTTTAATTAAGTCTGTTTTCAATTACAGACAATGTGCAATCTTGTAACGGTTTCAGGTGTACAGTGTAGTGATTAGACATTATTGCGACCCTCCTTATGTTTCCAGGGCCTGCCGGGCACCACACATAACAGGACAACATCAGGGACTGCGTTCCCTGTGCTGTGCTTCACACCCCTGGCTCTGTTTTTGTAACTAGTAATTTGTATAGAGGGAGGTTTGGTTCTGATTCAGGGACAGGGCGTTGGGAGGAGGTTTGAGCAGGGCTGGGTCTTGTGACCAACTGTCCCTGGAGGTTCCCTCTCCCAAGACACCGCCTGTAGCTGGGAGGGCTGTGTGAGGCCCCTCAGAAGGCAGCCTGGCCTTGACCTTCTTGGAATTCAGCCCCTCCTCTCTGGGTCCCTCTCTGCCAAATGATGACCAGGCCTGGCTGTTTGGCCTGGGTCATAAATTCACAAGACAAGTTCACAGAGAGCTCGCCAAGGGCGTGCCCCTTGGTGTTGCCTCACATCTGGCTGTGGGAGGAGGGGTGGCCCCTCTGCTGAGAACACACTCTGTGCAAACACTGCTTCCCTGCCGATAGTGAGCGTGCTGGGCAGGGCCCTGGGTTGCAGGCCGTAGCCTGGCTGGCTTTGGGGCAGGAAGGAAAATTTGGGAAGGATACTGAGGGTTCACCAAGTCACTAGGGGGCTGGAGGGTCAGGCTTTGAAAACAAAACCAACCGAGGGCCAGGAAGGCTGGCCCTCAGGAGGCACCGCCGAGGCCAGGCTGTGCTGGTATTGCCATCACTCATGGAGCCCACGTGCCCCGCTCCGGGCTGTGCCCACCTGGGGAAATGGGGGATCTTGTCCCCTTCAGCTTCCGGAGCGGGTAGAATGTCTCCTTCTGATGTGCCCACACACAATGGCACATTCCTTCAACAAATTTAAAACAAAAAGTTTCTTTCAATGCTGGACTCCGTGGCAGGTGTCCCTTGTTTGTGACACCTGTCTGTGACTCAGGGAGCCAGGCCCTTCCCGTGGGGGCTCCAGTGCACCTGCGTCTCCGGCCTCCAGGCAGAAAAGACAGGGAGGAGGCACCTTTCAGGTGTCTGAAAGCTGAGGCCTGGAGCAGAGGGTCACCAATGACTGGTGTCACTGTGGCTCATGCTCCCTGACTGGTGGCCAGGCTAACGTGACCTCACGGGCACTGGGCACAGACATGCTGGAAGCAGGGGCACCAGCAGGGGTGCCTGCTGTAGGGTCTGCTGGAAGGAGAGGGTGGCCCGCTCTGGACCGATAGGAAGGTGACCTCTGTCAGCCCCCAGGACAGGGCCTGTGTGCATGGCATCCTCAAACCCTGTCCTTCCAAGGCTTTGGGGAGATGGGGTGCTCCTGTCAGCTGAGCAGCTAGTGTGCATTGGGCACTTTGCAAATACAATCGTACGCAACCCTTCGCATGTGCCTTTGGAGTAAGTAACTGTTTCCACTTGACACACAAGGAAATGCAGGGGACAGGCTGCAGGGCTTATTCAGGCGACGGCGGTGGAGCTGGGGTTCAGGCCTGGGGCCTGCTTATTCCAAAGCCCCAGACCCTTCACTCACTGCCCTGTGTGAGGGTGCAGGCTCAGGCCTGGACCTGGAACCTTCCCTTCTCGCTTGGGAGGCTTCAGAGTGTCTGCAGTTCAGACCAAGGGAACCCATAACCAGCAAAAGGAAGCAGCCGGGGTCAGGTGCTGGGTTTCCCCACAGGGCGGGGATTTCGGGGAAAGCTGGGAGGTCAGGGGATGACCTGGCCGAGACTCCAGCGTGTGTCATCGTCTGCTGTCTCCCTAAGTGCAAGAAAATAGAAAGGGGAAGCAGAGGGATGGGGCATGCCAAGGAAGGGCTGGGCGTCGGCCCTTTGGCCAGGGCACTGGCCTGTAATCACTGCAGAGAGGGAGACAGGGGCTGCCTCCCACAGCCCATTTGCTCAACCCGGCTGCTGCGTTTCTTTGGAAATGCTGCATTTTGGAGGGAGCCACAGGAGCTAGAGACGGGTGGCGTCTGCCCCTCGCTCCCATTGTGCATCCCAGCGACTGAGCCTTCCCGCCACGAGGGGCTGCAGGCTGACCCAGGAAGCTCAAAGCAGACGCACTCGTCCTTTCTCGGGTGGACGGTTCTATTTCCCACGTGGAGCAGGGCGGTTCAGTACCCACGGACCAGAGCGTTTTCTGCCACTCAGTAAGATAGGGAGTACAGGTCACAAAGCTCTGAGGCTCCTGGCTGGTTTGTGGGTCTGGAAGAAGCATCGCAGGAAGAGCGGTAAGCAAGAAGACACAGCATCGACAAAAGCCATTTAAGCATGAGCAAGGGCAGATGATGCCATGGTGCCCGCCATTGCTTTGGGCCAGTAAATGTGATGACCTCTGACCCCAGGGTGTCATTTTCTTTGTCATATCCCTTTTGAAAGCTGGTCAGTGATGCAGAGGTTGGCCTCCTTGGGCCTGTGTCCATCTTTTCCAGAATTTTTGAATTGAGAAATCAGAAGGATTTACGCAAAATTTAGAATCTGCACCTTCTTTGTTGAAACTCTCCCCAGATCAGAAGATGTTGCACAAACGGAGCCCCCATGCTCCCTGGCAGGGAGTTCGTCTTTCCCTGGTCCCACACACAGAACCACAGAGCCGCAGAACCAGGCAGCCTCCCTTCCCTTCGAGCAGTGCTGAGCCCCCCGACCCCCACCCCAGGCTGCCAACCGTCGTCCCTTCCTCCATCAGAGCACCTCTGACCCCACAGCACCTTCAGCTCCAGTCCCCGCATCGTGGGAGAGTGCTGGGGGCAGTCAGTGTCTGTGATTTTAGCCGCTCTGGGAGGGGGGTGTAGTGGATACTGTCATGGTTTTAATGTGCACTTCCCTAATGACGAATGGTGTTGAGCCATCCGTCAGGTGCGGACCGGCCATCTGCATCTGCAGCTCATCTTTCTCACAGTGTCCCTGGGCCAACAGTGGCTCTGCCCTGAGCCTCCCAGCTTCTTCCCACGCCCCCAGCCCACCTTCAGCAGCCCTCCCGGCACCGGCACCAGCCCTCATCGGGCAGCCCCATCCTCAGAGGGTGGATGCCCTGCTCTGGGGGAACCCGAACAAAGCCCAAGGGCAGGGCATCCCTGGATGATGCCATCTTCACAGGTTGCGTCCTTCTACACAGAGCACAGGGGAAACACGGAACCGAGGGCTGGGTGCCAGGTGCAGTGGAACCACCCACTGCCGCTCTGGCCCTGCTGAGCATCATGCTCCTTGGGGAAGGAAATCCTCTCCCAACGGATCAGCACACCCGCGGCCTGGCCCCCACTGCGTCCCAATGGTCTTCTGCCCACACATAGTCTAGAGCAGAGATGCCCCAAGGGGTCTGCCGGTTGCTGATCACATGCTCCTCGTGTGGTCTTCCTCTCTGTCCCTTGGTCCATCCTGTCCCCTCAGCCAGACCGGGAATGCTGTGGGTGGTCTGTCGTATTGGTGTGGGTCCCCTCTAGCCCCCAGCAGAGAGCCACGCGCCGAGCTTGGACTGGCTTCCGAGGGACGGTGCCTGCAGCAAGTGCCAACCAGGCAGCAGGAGTGGGGGCTGAGGCTCCCCCAACACAGCCGCATTTCTTCCTAAAGAAGGCAGACGCTGCTGCGCCGGGCTGCCGACAGCTCCCCAAACAAGCAGTTATTCATCCAGAGAACCTCACACTAAATATAGAAGTAAACAGAGGTCAGGAACCTTCCGAACATACGGCATCCTCTCATCTGCTGTTCTAAAGTCCGCGTACTGGTCAGGAACAGTCTTTGTTTTCTGCTTCTGGGCAGAAGTAACGGGGACGTTTGGCTTCTGTGGTTTGGGAGGAGGGAGGAGTCTTTGCCATGAATTTCAAATTCTTGAACACCATCAAGGGCGAATCCTGTGCGCTTGGAGAAGCAAGATGAGCAGAGAACTGCTACACAGCATCAGAGCAACCAGCCAGCTTCGTGAAAGGAGGAGCTGGACATGTGGGCTGAACCCTGTACACCAGGGTTTTAATGGAGTCGTGTGCTGGTTCCGTCCTTCTTGTGAAGGTGCGAAGTGTCATATGCAAGGCTGTGGGCTCTCTGTGACATCTGGGCCCTCCCTCTATTTCCCTGAAGTATCCTGTCTTCTAATAGCGGCCTATCCTTCTGGAACTTTCCATATGTCTTTCCATGCATATGTGCATATGTGCAGAGGAAGACTGTGCATGTGTTTATAGAAGTGCTCCCAAAGCGTCCATGCAGCATGTCCTGGAGGCCCTCCTGTGTTAGTGCTGCGCTGCCACGTCCAACTCCAACCATGTTGTCTGAGCAAAGTCCGGACATGGGGGATATGTCTTCAAAGAAGCATATCCTGGCCTGAAGGATGTGGCATTACTTGGGATCTGTGTTTTGTTCTTTCTCCTTTTAGGATTCTATATTTTTACTGCCTTAATCATCTAGGACCTCTTAGAAATAACCACCACTCTTAGAGCTGACCAGCAGCTGACATAAGCAGGATATAATCAGACCCATGCGTCTCTGTTCAACAAGTCCCTGAATGTCTAAAAGTCGTTAGAGTAACAGCCCCTCCTTTACCTTGAATAGAAATATATATCAATTAGACAGCCATAGAAATAAGAAAAGCTGGTTAGCTATTAAGCATGTAGAAACAGTCACTGTGAAGTCAAAGTTTA
>JAPYXV010002731.1:0-12875 GCA_028533065.1 Trachops cirrhosus
CCCCGGCCCCCCGCCCCCCCCGCCCGGGCTGCGCGGATGTTATTAGGTACAACGATGGGGAAGCCCAAAGCAAAGAGCCTTTTTTGTCCCACTTTCCACGTGGAGCTTGAGGTGGTGGGGAAAGGGCAGGTCTGCTGGCCCGGGAGCCTCGTGGCCTCACCACACAGACCCCGCAGGAGGAGCGTGGCAGCGCAGCCAGCGTGGGCAAGAGACGCAGTTGTGAGTTAGAGCTGCTAAGTCATCGCTCGCTCCCATTGGCATGAATAGGTCCAAAAGTGAGAGACCACGCAGCGTGCGCTGTGAGAGGGGAAGAAAGGAGCGAGGTTGAGAGCCTTCCATGACAGGTTTGTCTTGAGGGGGAGATGAACTTGACACATAACCCACGGGAAGATCAGTTCAAGCAGAAAGCAGCAGTGATCCCGAAGTAACTAAGTATGTGGACCTCAAGTCTAGGGAGCCACATGGACACGTGTGCTCATTGGCACACTCACACCCCAGCTGCCCTTTTGGGTGGTACATCTGCCACCATCACAAGTAATAATAAAGGCACATGGACTTAAATTGCACTGTATGCCAGGGACCACCCCGAGCATGTTACACACGTTACCTGTGTGAATGACGGTGTCCAACCAGTGGCCCACGGGCCGTGTGCATCCCAGGATGGCTATCAGTGTGGTCCAACACAAAATCATAAATTCACCTAAAACATTATGGGATTTTTTTCTGTGATTACATGTTGCAATGCATGTAGTGTGTGGTCCAAAACAACTCTTCTTCCTCCAGCGTGGCCCAGAGATGCCAAAAGGTTGGACCCCTCTGACTGTGAATGCTCACAGCAATACTAGGGGGAAGGTATTGTCATTACCTTCATTTTCACAGTTGTGAAATTGAGGTATCAAGAAATTACATAATTTGCCAAAGGTCATGCAATTTTTGAGCTGTTCAGTCAAAATTTGAACACAAACAAGCCCGAAAGGCATACAGGAAAACGAAACAGTTTGACTTCTCCTGCTGGCAAGATTATGGATATGTTCTTTTTGCTTTAATTTTTGTTAATGGCAAAATAAAGCCATGATCACACATCCTTTTTTTAAAAAAATATTAGCAATTTCCAATCTGTGAACACCTGTATTCTGAAATTATCAGCTAGAGGAGTTTGAAAATAATGCACTTTTAGACAGACACTGCTGTATTTGAATCTTTACTCCAGCCCTTAGAGATGATAAATTGGTCAATTCACTTAAATTTCTGAGTTTCCATTTTTTATGTATGAAATGAGAATAATAATACCTGTATTGAAGGCCTTTTTTAAGTACAGTGCCTGAAATGTACTCAGTCAACAAATGCTCTCCCCCACCCCCCCAAAGCTTTATTTTGATAGTTTCCAGAATTGACAAGCTGGTTTCCTATTTAAAACAATGAAATTCTTGAAGGTTAAAATTGCGTGTCACCCCGCAAACCTGTGTTGCTCACAGTTTACTGGAGGCATTATATGAGGAGCGCTGTTGCAACGATACGAACCTCTCAGTACTGGTGCTGCTCTGATGGGGAAATGACATCCCGGTTGCAACTTGGCCTGACAAGGATGCGTGCCTTCCTCCCTCCATCACGACCCCAGCCTTGGCAATGAACTCCCCATTGATACTGTTGAAAAGGTACAGCTGGTGGAGAGGAGGGGTGAGAATGGGGACTGAGGAGGGGATTAGGACAGAGCTTTTCCAGAAAAGGGGTTGGGTAGCCATTCCAGAGCGATTTTTGTAAATTCTCTGTAGCTGCTTTAGAGAAGATAAACATTCTCCTGGTAGTCTAATCATGACTGACACATCACTGCTGCCATCCGTGGGTTCTCAGGCCCTGGTGTTGGCTCTGTACCTCTCGCTGGCATGCATTAATTATTCAGTAAATACAACACTTCCAGTGGATTCTGGGGCACAGGGTAATGTATAAAGCCTTTCCCCAAGTGTAGAGTCAGGTGCTATTTCTGCACTCATTGGTGAGAATCCACACTGGCTAAGCAAACCTTACTGCTTAGCGACGTGAATATAATCAGTTAATCAGAACATTATTTATCAGAGAGTGTTTCATGCATCTCATACCCCAAAGCTGCTGTTTGAAATGATGTTGAAAGTGTGTTGGGTTGAGAGGATAGAAAAAAACAAGAAGAAATCGTCCAGTAAATAAATGCATTCAGCCATAAGGCCAGTAATGAAACTGAGCAAAATTAAAAGGCCCGAGAAAGGGAAGAGGCACTCTGTGAGCTATGATCTGGAAAGAGATAGAGGGCCAGTGGAGTGCGAATCAATCACGCCATCTCGAGCAGTCCTCCAGCAATGAATTCCGATATTGCTGCTCTGAGATCATTGCCACGCATTCATAACAGAAAGAAGGTGAACAGAGCGTTTCTGTTGCATAGAAAACCATAAAAACAAAACCACATGCGCATGCGCGCTCATGCACACACGCGCAGGACTGTTTTCCGTCCTCTGCCGCCAACCGATCCGTGAAGATCTGCTACTTCTCAAAAATCTTAGGTTGACATCACCAAATAAGTTTTTCTTTTCCTTTTCTTTCCTAACTAGGGAACCGAGACCTGCGTTTGTATTGTTGCCATTATCACTGAGATTATCCATCTGTGCAACCTATTCACGTGACACCATGAGGCACACACGGAAGGCGATCTCACTTTTCAGGCTTATCTTCAATGAGAAACACGACAAAAGTAATGAAGACAAGGCTAACAAAAAACGACAGTAGAAAGCCGGCTGTAACCATTTGAGAGATCAGTCTTCTCTACCATTTTTTGCTCAAAGCATCATTTCTGATGACTGCTTTAGTAAATCCCTGACGGCTGACATTTTGGTTGATGACCTAATAGCCAGGGAGACACAGCTCTGGAATTAGGGCATTAGAATTTAGCAGGCTTAACTCACGAGAAGTAACCATTGGAGGGCGTCCGCAGGTTGTGGCTGAGGCTGTGTTGGGTGCCTACAGCCAGGTCCTGAATGTTGGAGGGAAAGGAGCAAACCCCTTTGCTCAAGGTCAAGAAGATGAGCACCTACAGGGGATAGGAAGATTTCCCGTGAGTCCTGGATTAACACTAAGCCTCCCAGTTAACAGCTCGATATGCAGCGTTTCCCCACCTAGCTCGCACAGCTCGTACCCAGCTCCATAGCTGACAAGTCAGCCCAAGGAACCGGCAGTCCCTATCCACACCCTCTAGGAACCTCTGCCTTCAGAGACTTGCTTTGTTTGGAGCAAGCCTGAGGACAGACACAAGAAACTAGGGCTGGAAATATGGGGGAGGGGGGATTTAAAAAAATAAAGGGCCTATTTACTCATCTTTTATAGCTCTTCAGTCAAAAGACCATTTCTATACTGTAAATATTTTATTCATGATGCCAGAATTTGGGGAGAAATTACTTTCAGAACAGTGTCCGTGTATCTGAGTTAACCGAGAAGTGATTTCCAAGTAAAGGAAAGAGAGCATGTCAGGGCTACAGCTGTGAATTTGTTTATCTCAAGGAACTTTGTCTCTGAGCACCTGAGAACGGGCTGGGCGAGCGTGCCTGCATCACAGGCATGTGGATGGGATCCAGAACCCCCGGCTGCTTTGCCTGCAAGGCATCGAACTCCTGGTATCTGGAAGTGACGGCCATTGTTCCGGTTCCTTTTTGCCCAGATGCTCTGTAGCTTCTTAACAGAGTCACTTTTGCAGAAAGTGTGTGATGAAATCGGCAAATATTGATGACACATCCAGGACTTTTTAACGTAAAGGGAGGAGATTAGTGATGTTCAGTGTAGGTCTGGGGTAGGAGAACTAAGAAGGCTTCTCCACATCCTTTATTCTGTGGCTACTTTTGGGATCTTGATGAGCTCATGGAGCTCCCTAACTGTCTCCTGGGAGGTTGTGTTTGTGGAGTAGACAACGTAGAGGTGGAAGGACTGAAGATAGCCATGCAGCAGTTTTAAAGGGGTTTCTAACTTAACAAAGCCACCTAGGCGTTAAATGGAATTTTTTTCTTATCAAGGCTTTACCACTCTTGCCTCTATATTGTTTTCATTCATAATAGAAATAAAAAGATGGGAGAAATGACAAAACCACCATCAGAAACTTGTCTCAGGAAGACCAAGAGTAGCAGCAGCAAAGCTTTTACAGTTGCTGGTCCTTGCAGGATGCGGGGAATCCCCAGAACGTCTGGGTTGTGTGCTGAGCACTTAGTGCCGGCCCCACGCTGGACCACGATGATTCCCTGTGGAATTCCCCACACTCCGGGCAGACAGGCAGAGACAATGCAGAGGTGCCCGGGAAAGCCTGGGCCGTGGACCCGGATGTTAGGGGGAAGATGTGAGACACAGATCACGGTGCGGGACCCTGAGTGTCACGTCACTGCTTCTTCCAGGGAAAAAGGGGATGTGGAAGATTCCTTGGGTGGATCATGCAGAACGAAGGGATCAGAGTGAAGGGACTCATGTAGAAGTCACAGTGGTATCTTCCTCTGCCCGCTGTCACTGTCATCCCCTTGGTATGACTTTGTCCCACAGGACTGGGTATTTTCTCTTTAACAATGACAATAACGAAAGGTACTCCACAGATGATGCGGACCCTGAAAACTTCGCATGAGAAATCTCTGAAAAGCTTCCCTGTGACCGCAGAAGGGACTCAAAGCACAGCCAAGCACGTCGTTAGGAACCCAAGTAGGACTAGAAGAAAATGTGCGAGCCTGTGCACTCTCCCTGTGGTGCTTCCTCGGGGCGGGGGTTGGAGGGCCGGTTCTGCGCAGGCCTGGCTGCGGGCCTGATGACCTGGGCGTGAGTGTGAGGAGCAGCTGCGCCTGGGAGCCTCGGGGGCACCATTAATATGTGGAAGTGGCTTGCTACAGATGCACAGGCGGATAAACACCTTTATCTGTGCTGTACCTATTTTAACATCTGTTCTTCGAAGATGCATTTAGGAATTAAGGTCTAAAGTACTAAAAAATAAAACCTCCAAAAGATCCATGTGGCTAGATTCAATGCCGAAGTTCTGCAACAAGGTACCCTGATCATTGTCACCCATTGAGGAGGAATTTAATTCCTTAATCTGGAGGACCAGCCGGAGCTGCCCCCCAGTTTCCCCAGCGGCACTGGAAGGGCAGTGTGTGGAGCACTAACTGCCTGTTGTCCTGGGGTCATCACATCAATTCGCTAATCGGTAGTCAGTCTCACGGAACGCCCCTGGGCTAGCAGATTTTCCTGTCCCTGCACCTCTAGAAATACCTTAAATGCTGCAGGGCAGAGACATTTTTCCTAAAACCACAGATTCGTGTTACTAAGTGTGCTTTGTGGAAAACAAACGAATTCATTTGGGCTTTAGAAAAACAACCCTCTTCCGTTATGAATTTAAACGTTTGACCCTGTGGTTGTCAAACCTAAGTGACCGGCGGAACTTGTTGGGGTCTCTCTGCGACAAGGCGAAATCGGATGTCAAAGTGGGACCTGCTTCCTCATGGCTTCCTGGGGTGCCGGTGCAGTCAGGATCAAAGCTGGCCTCCCAGACACCCGCTGATGGCGAATTTACAAATGAAGTGGTAGAGACCTTGCTCCATGATGCGTGGGTTTCTCAACTGGATTCAGGATGGAGACACAGGGCAGAGTGGAAAGAGGGAAAGCTGTGCAAAGAGAGTTCTTGTCCCTTCCCTGCTCTGAAGCCAGGCCTTGCTCCCATATCTCAGGAAGGGGTTCCTGTGGGCCTTCCGTGTTCCCTGGGGGTGGCAGGTGCACAGGGTGGGCTGTTACTCCTCTGCCTGCGGGAAGGAGGTGGCTGCGGGGGGGCCCCCTGCTCTCCTGGTGTCTGTCAAGGCAGAGGAGGGGGAAGGAGGTGTTTCTCAGGGACCATCTGTGGGTTAAGAGAAAAGAGAGATGGGTGGGTTTGCCTTGGGTTCTGTAAAATAGCACCGGGTGGAGGGACAGAAGTTCCCCAACAGCAAAAATCTGAAAGTGGTTGCTGGATCCTTAGGGACCGAGGAAGGAGTCACAAGCGGGCTCTCAGTGTCGACTTGGGGGGAGGGAACTGAAGCCAGACAGCCGAGGAGGGCATGTCCGAGGTCACACAGAGCCTGTGCTCCCGGGTATCAATCAGATCTTCCCAGCTCTTCCTACTCCTGCCTCCACCTGATCGTGGGGATAAGGAACAGACCAGCAAACCAGGGTGGGCGAGCGGAGGGCTGATCACAGAGTCACAAGGCAGAGAAAACCAAGACAGCAACTCCTATCATGGGCTGCCAGCCTGAGGCAGGGTAACTTTCCAAGAGAGGGTTGTTGCCCTTTACTTAATCAATTATCAGTAAGGTTTTTAAAATGAGGCTGGTCGTTCTCAGTTTTGAATGAGATTGTGTTTGCAGTGGGTCTTAGCGTTGTCTGGTACATGAGGCTGAATTGAAAGGTGTGAGCATGCTGGGTCTCGCTTCCTGGGGCAGCTGGAGGTTGCCCGCAGTGAATGAGGTTTGTGGGGGTGGTGGGAGACGGCTGTGTTTTGATGGAGGCAGGATTTGTGTTGCCCACAACGTCAGAATGCTGTGCTGAAAATGCTCGTCGCCATACTGCTCACCCTTGAGGACCCTGCTGTGGACGACGCTGGCTCGCCCATCACAGGTGCACCAGGCTGGCCCCACGCCGCTGGCCCCATGTCAGAGCCTGCGGCAAGAGAAGACATCAGCAATACCGATCTTGTCATTGTTTAAAGGCCTCATCTTTTTTTTCTTCATCATGGATTTATTTGCATTAATGTTGAGTTCTAAGAACGTGGGAAATATTATGGATCTTGAGTCAGGATTTTGGTCTCTTCCTACATTCGTGCCTGAGGCGAGTTCCTCAGTGTCATGCTCCTCCTGGCCCTGTCTGGGGCAGTCCAGTTTTCCAGGGGAAGGAGACTTGGTTTCTGTTGTTTGTAGTGACCAGCCTTCCCTCTCCCTTCCTCCCACATTATCATTTTGCTGCCAGATGCTTGGTCTTTTCTGGATCCCTCTGGAAACCCTCGCTTTCCAGTCCATCCACTGGTGTCTCCCTGAGCCTCTCCCCTGGGAAGGGACGGCCATATTGCTGCTTGGTCTAATGTCACAATTATAAATGTGGCCAAAAAGTAATATTTTTTTCTCCGATAGTAGAAGAGTTTTAGTCAAATGTTGTAAGCCAGGGGTTGGCATACTTTTTCTGTAAAGGGCCAGAGAGGGAAACATTTGAGGCTTTGCAGGCATGTGGTCCCTGCTGAATTACCCAGGTCTGCCACTGTAGCCCATAGCCACTGCAGACAGTGCATGAGCGGATTGGCGGGACTGTTCCAATAAAACTTTATTTATAAAAACAAGTACAGGGAAGACATGGCCCATCAGTTTTCGAACCTCTCTTCTAATCTGTGATGCTTTGTCACCCCACACTTCTTTCCTTCTCTTAGAGGTGATTTTAAAAAATAATATGAATATTTAGGACAATTGATTATAGAGAACTTTCTTCCTTTAGATATATTTTATTTTAATGTCATTGATTTCACCTGGTTTTAAATTACCCTATTTCTTATATGTGAACATTCACCAGAAAATAGACAGGCAACGTGTTTTTATAACCATGCTACCATTTATTGTGTTACTCTGGGCAAGACCATGTACGTAGATTACATAAATTAATCTTTAAGATGAGTGTGCAATTGTTATTCCCATTTTAACAATGAGTGGAAAACGGTCAGAAGTCACAAGCCTTGCCTCCGCAGGTCCAGAGCCTGGGCTGGGCGGGTCTGAGGTCTGAGGCAAGTCCCTCAAACTCAGCGGCCACCGCAGCCCCGGCCACTGCAGCCCCGGCCCTGTCCTCCAGGGTCCCCCTGCCAGGACAGACGCACAGGGTGGCTCAGACAGAGTCAGTTCTGGACTAACCTGGAAACAAAAACAGGGAGCTGTGACCTTGAATGCTGAAAACCCCTAGAAATGGGATCAGAAAGCAGGGGGCAATTATTTTGATGACCTTGAATCGAAGGGTGACCCCCGGATGGGGTTTGATTCCATGCGGCTCAGGCAGCTCCTACGGGGGCTCGGACCCTTCTTTCCTGTTGAAGCTGGTCCTCGTCTCTTACTTACTGTGGAGGTGAGTGACCCCGGACACCTGCCAGGGCGTTCTCTGAGGGTCCTCCCTCTACCTGTTCTGATGAACTTCCCTTTTTGGTGGAGAAAAACCTGAATCTACTTCTTGGCTGAGGTCTGCACTGACAAGTGTGAGCATTAGTGATGTGGCAAGAATTAAGGAACACGACTCGATATGTATGTGATCCCTGTGTTTGGAAAGAAAAACACCGCATTTACGTGTGTGTGACCGCAGTCACCTGTTACTCGGAGAATGTTTTGCTTTTCTTGTATATATAGACCTGCCTTTAACTTATTGTAAGCTTTTCACTTTTCAAAGCATTAGACATACTCACCTATAAACTCATTTTAATTTTCAAATGGCTTCATGATTTAGCGAACTATTAATTATTAAGATGACACATAAGGATACATTTATGCTTCAACCAAAATAAAATAACAGCACTGGCCAGCTTTTTCTGTGTGCCTAGCCTGAGGACTGCAGCGGGGAGCAACGTATACGTGCCCCTGACCTTGGCGCCTGTCCCTGAGTGTGGGCATTGCTCCCAGCTTTCTTAGAGTAAAACTGCTTGTTTTGTGTCATGTAGGAAAGGAAGAAACATTTTAACATGTTGCTTTTAATAGGTTGCTGTAATATTAAAGTGCTATCCGTATGTCTATTTGGAGAAACCCCGAGAGTGCAGGAAAAATGGATTTGTGAGATTAACTGGGGTGAAATTCCCGAAGAATAAAAATTTTGGCCAAATATAAGTTTCTAAATAGAACAAGAAACCAGAGGAGTGAACGCCAGAGAAGGCTGGGAAAGACAGGAGGGTGACCTTTCCAGCTAGTTGGCTCTGTGATGTGCCACCTAAACGTTTAAAGCTCTCCGCTGGCGGGGAAGGTCCTGCAAAAATGGATCATTGATCGCATTAAAATGAGTATCTTAAAATGTTCATTTTTATGCTTTCACATTATAGGGCTACTTCATTAACCACGAAACAAAACACCATCTCATAATTAGTTTAGCAAAGGCCAGGCTATCTCGTGAACATGTTTGATGTTTGTGCAAACAGTTCAAAGCCTTCTATTGTTTCGTTTTCTCTTTTAATTAAAGGCTTTGTTTTGATGCTGCCGTTTCATCTCTGGTACCTGCCCAAGTGTGAATACATTTCACCTTAAATGTCTTTGAACTATTCTCAAAAGTTTCCAAAGAAGCCTAAGAAAATTAAACGTACTAAAGAAATGTCTCCATATTTTACAAATTTATAGCCAGCATTCTCTGGTTTCAAATGTAGTCATACCTCTATACTTATTGGCTTCAGAACTTGTTAGACACTCTCCTTGTTGCATTTTGACATGAACAAGAATGTTTCGGCACTCGGTGCTTGCTTGGGGATTCATCGTGCTTGCTAGAACTCGTGTGAGTCACAATACCGCCCTGCAAGAGAAAATGCTTCATCGTTCGCCTCTTGTCACCTTTGCACTTCTCAAGAGTTCCAGGGCGCATGCACGGTGAGTGCCCAGGTACCTTCTCTCTCTCATCAGAGATTGACACGAACAAATAGGAAGCAGGAGGAAGTTGAGAAAACCTCATTGGAGTTATCTTTTCTTTACTTCCTCTCAGGGAAAAGATTTTTCAGATTAGGGATTGGTCAAGTTTTATTTTATCTTATATTTCTTAAAGTCTTGGCAGAATGCTTATGACGGTCTGATGAGTGTTCTTCATATTCACTAGTCCATCCCTGAAGAGGAAGGCTCCATCGGCCCGTGTCTGTAACACGGGCTGAGTCTTCCTGCCCCAGGCATCTTCTGGCCTCACACAGTGTTAGAAATCACCGTGATTGGGTTCCCCAAGTCTCAGTGTGCCCGGAAACCACATTTACTTTAAATGTGTTCCTTGAAAGTACAACATAGGGAATACAGTCAATAATATTGTGATAACTATGTGTGGTGCCAGGGGATACAGGAAATATCGGGGGGACCACTTTGTAAAGTAGATGACTGTCTAACCACTATGCTGCACCCCTGAAACCAATGCAAAATAATATTGAAAGTGAACCGTAATTGAAAAAAAATAAATGTGTTCGTTGGAAGGAACGGTAGCTTCATTTGATGGCAATCATTGTCAAATCTAAATAAATGCATTTATTAGCTCTATTAGCTTAACTGAGACCTGAGCCAGTAGGAAATAGAAAAGGCAGATTGTAGCAGGGCAGCTGCTTCTCCACAAGGTGAGCGTCTGACGGGGCAGGTGCAGGTAGAGCTTGCGGGGAGGAGCCTTCGGCTGCAGCAAGGTGGTCGGCGGTTTGAGGAGCGTGGGGAAGTGTGTGCACGCACATGTGTGTGCATGTCAGTTTGCATATATGCACATGCGTGGGTGCATGTGTACATGTGTGTGTAGGCACGTGCGAAATCTGATTTCTGTATATTTCCTTGAATCATAAAAATATCTTTGCAAGGCTTCTTTCATCTGTCTGTATTTAGGCCTAAAGTGTTTGTGTGTCAACAGAGGACAGATGAGTAAGCTTCCACATTTAGGGGTGGTGACATGAAACTAGCTAGACCCTATGCCTTTATCGGCATTGTCTGTGGCCTTGATGGCTCTTTCCTGAGGGGACAGCACTGGAGAGTGGTCTAGATTGCCGAGGCTTCTGTGTGAAGAAGCACTGTGAACACGAGGAAGACTGAAAGCCCACAGACTTCCCTCTGGGGCCGAGGGCCTGCGCCAGGAATGAATCCACCCGGGAGCACACAGGAGGCCTCCGCGGGAGGAAGGTGGGCAGATCAGCAAACAAGGAGGCTCTAAAATGGGGCAATATAAAGGTGTTTTTTCCCTTTATATCGCTGTCTGGGGACCATGTGTTTATCCTGGGACTGAAGTCTCTCTAGAAGCAAAACTTAACCCAGCATGGTGGTTCCAACCTTCATATTCCCTCCTCTTCCCTCCAAGACCCTGGGGCTATCCCGTTACTAAGCTTGTTCTTCACCCTATGATACCTTTCTCCCTTCTCCCTCTCACCTGAATGCCTTACTCATTCGCCCACTCAAGAACAACTATACGTAGCAGGCAGTATCCCAGGTTCTAGGGGAGCAAATAGATAACTTGGTCTCAACAATATGTTTCATGTGTGTGTGTGCTCAAGACCTACAGCGCGCGTCTTAGGTCTTAACTATTACCCACAATACTTTTCTTGAGCACTAACTTTGTTGAAAGACCTGATCATACCACTGCCTGTACTTCTTCAACTTGTATGTCTTTGTCAGTCCTATCCGTTTCACACCAGTGTAGCTACTGAAGTCACTGATGACCAACTAGAGGTCAAAGCCGAAGGTCCTTCCCAGCCAGTGCCCACACGGCCTCTCCACTGCAGCTCACACTACTGCTTACTCTTCCCTTCCTGGAACTCTGCTTGCCTGGGTTCTGTCTGATTGCCCGTCATTATTTTTATTTGCTTCCCTGCCCCCCTCTTATTGTTCATGTATTATTATTGTTGTTCATGTTCTGTTATCGTTCCTCCTCTTTGACTTACAGACTTTCCTAGATCATCTGTCACTTCCAAGTCCATATGAGGATAAGGCTTAATATATCAATAACCACCATTTATTGTTTGTACTCAATCTGAGGTGATTTACATATTGATTATACTATGGAGCTGTACTTATATTCATGTATATTAACTTAGTTCTTTCAAGAAGCATTGAGAAAGCAACAATATTCTCTCAATTTCAAAGCTGAGGAAATTGCGTCGCAGAGAGACTGACTTGTCCAACGGGCTGCAGCCAGTGAGTGCGAGAGCTGGAATTTGGAACCATGTCCTTCTGTTTGCAGAATTCCTCTTCTTTCCAGCCTGACCTGTTGTGTCTCAGTGTATTGTCTACTTTAAAACCCACTCCCGTGTTTCCGATTGCTCACTGATGTCTACTCACTCAATTAAATAAATACTGTTGGGAGGCCCTGGTGTGCCAGACTCAGGGTGAGGCACTGGCCCCCTTAGGGCCTTTTATTTCCACAAAGAGCTAAGTTGCATTCTTTTCAAAAGGAAAGTAGTCTTTCTCCTTCACTAGCCAAATCTGCAGGTTTCCTCTAGTCCTCATGACAGTGCTTCTAAGTCCTGGCTTCACATCAGGCTCACTGGGGACATTCGTGAAACACGCAAGTGCCTGGCGTTAACCCCAGCCCTGCCCTTTCATGGTATCTAGTACTGAGTCAGGAGCATCTGTATTTTCATGAAACCCCATAGGGGATTTGACACATAGATAGGTGAGAGAACCATACTCATGTCTCAGCTCAGGGAGTTATCTGATCCCTTGGAGTTAAGATCCCTTGGAGTTACTCTAAGAACTTCTTACCGCCCCCTCGCCCCGATATTCAGTCACGGCACTCCAAAGATGCCATTTCTCGTTTGAAAACATTCCCTCTGTTTATTCTTTCATTGAGTTACTATATTTTAGATCCTCATCATTTTTCCTAGGTACTGAAATAGCTTTTGAACAAATCATGTTGCTTCCCCTCTCGCATAGATCTGTCCTGCTGTCAGAGTGATATTTTGAGAACTCATATTTAATGATGCTATTACACAGCTCAGAATCTTCAATGGTAACTGTCACCTGTAGAATAAATTCCAAACCCCGTGGCTGGGCATCTAAAGTCTTTACACAGTATTCATTCCTGTTACATTTTTATACCCTGGTTCCATTTCTGCCCCCATCCCCTGCCCTGGTCCTTACTCTTCTTCAATCTAATTGTTTGCTTATTTATTAAGTAAACAAAATGATGGAGTTAGGATC
>JAPYXV010002732.1:0-12874 GCA_028533065.1 Trachops cirrhosus
AACAGCATGGATGTAGCTGGAAAGCATTATGCTAAGCTAAATAAGCCAGGGATTGAAAGACAAATACCATATGAGCTTGCCTTTAACAGTAACCTAAACAACAAAACAAAGAAACAAGTAAAATATAACAAAAGACACTGAAATAGAGGAAAGGTTGTCAGTGAGCAGAGGGGAAGGGGAGGGACTTTCAGGGGAATTTCAGGGGAGAAGGGAAGGGTTTACAGGAGGAAATATAGAGGACATATGGACACAACTAGGGGGGTTGGAAATGGGAGGGAGGAGGGGAGGAATGGGTGGGTGGGTGGGAATGGGAATAAAGGATAGAAACTGTACTGACTAAACTAAAAAAAAAAAACTGAAAGGCAAGACTTCTGGCCAAGATGGAGGCATAGGTAGACACACTTTGTTTCCTTGCACAACCAAAAGAAGGATAACAAATTCAAAAACAAAAATAAGCAGAACTGCCATAAAATTGAAGTGTGTGGAAGTCCAACAACCAAGAAGTTAAAGAAGAAACATTCATCCATAGTGGAAGAGGGGCAGAGATGGGCAGCAAGGCTGGAGAGGACTCGCGGCAAGGAAGCAGCTACAGGACCAGGGTAGGCAAGGCAGTGGATGGCGGATTGGGTGAGGCAGTGGCTAGAAGCCCAGGTGGTCCCACATTTGCATGCAGATAAACTGGGAGGAACAACTGGTGAGTGAGACAGACTGCGCAACCCAGGGTTTCAGTGTGGAGAAATAAAGCCTCAAAACCTCTGGCTGTAAAAATCTGTGTGGGTTGTGGAGTTGGGAGAAACTCCCAGCCTCACAGGAGATTTCATTGGAGACACCCACAGGGTCCTAGAACATACACAAACCCACCCACCCAGGATTCAGCACTAGAAGGGCCCAATTTCCTTGTGGGTAGCAGGGGGAGTGGCAGAAAGCCAGCTGAGAGTTGAGCAAGTGGCATTGTTCCCCCTTAGACCCCTCCCCCACATACAGCACCACAACACAGCAACGTGGGTAGCCCCACCCTGGTGAATACCTAAGGTGAATACCTTACTACATAATAGGTGAGCCGAGACAAGTAAGACCCAAATGAAAGAACAGATCAAAGCTCCAAAAATAGAACTAAGCCACAAAGAGAGAGCCAACCTATCAGTTGCAGAATTCAAAACACGGGTAATCAGGATGCTCACAGAAATGTTTGATTAGGGTCGCAAAATAGAGGAAGAAGTGAAGGCTATGCAAAGTGAAATAAAGGAAAATGTACTGGGAACCAACAATGATGGGAAGGAAACTGGGACTCAGATCAATGATTTGAACTAGAAGAAAGAAATAAATATTCAACCAGAACAGAATGAAGAAACAAGAATTCTAAAAAATGAGGAAAGGTGTAGGAACCTCTGGGACAACTTTAAATGTTCCAACACCTGAATCATAGGGGTGCCAGAAGGAGAAGAGGAACAGCAAGGAATTGAAAACTTACTTGAAAAAGTAATGAAGAACTTCCCTAATCTGACAAAGGAAATAGAGTTCCAGGAAGTCCAGGAAGCTCAGAGAATCCCAAAGAAGTTGGACCCAATGAAGCACACACCCAAGCACATCATATTACATTACCCAAGATTAAAAATAAGAAGAGAATCTGAAAAGCAGCAAGAGAAAAGGAGACAGTTACCTACAAAAGAGTTCCATAAGATTATCAGCTGATTTTGCAAAAGAAACCTTGCAGGCAAGAAGGGGCTGGAAAGAAATATTCCAAGTCATGAAAGGCAGGGACCTACATCCAAGATTACTCTATCCAGAAAAGCTATCATTTAGAATGGGGGAGCAGATAAAGTGCTTCCCAGATAAGGTCAAGTTAAAGGAGTTCATCATCACCAAGCCCTTATTATATGTAATGTTCAAGGGATTTATCTAAGAAAAAGAAGATGATCAAAACTATAAACAGTAAAATGACAACAATCTCACAACTATCAACAACTGAACCTAAAAAACAAAAACAAATACAATAACAAACTAAGCAAACAACTAGAACAGGAACAGAATCACAGAAATGGACGTCACATGGAGGGTTATTAGCGGGAAGGGAAAGAATGGGGGACAGGTGCAAGAAATAAGAAGTAAAATTGGTAGGTAGAAAATAGACAGGGGGAGGTTAAGAATAGTATGGGAAAGCCAAAGAACTTATATGAACGACCCATGGGCATGAACTAAGGGGCAGGAATGCTAGTGGCAAGGGAATGTAGAGTGGAGAGGAATGAAGGGGAGATAAAATGGGACAACCATAATAGCATAATCAATAAAGTATGTATTTTAAAAAACCTGAAAGGCAAAATGATTCTAATTGAGGAAGGGAGCTCCCCAAAAGGGAGTTGTAGGTGCCTTAAATAACTTGACCATCGGAAAGATCTCTGTTGTACATCTCATACCCTTTCAGACACATGCCTGACCCCATCAGGAGGGACATATGCTAGGACCCTTCCTTGGAAGTTGACTAGCCAAGATGGCAAACATCCACAGAGGAATATGAGCTCAAGAGGTGAAATTCTAGACAACTTAAGAAAGAAATCATTACAAGAATAAATTAAACAAATAGAACAACCTATGATAGACAAGGCCAATTGGTAGGCCAAGGAATTAAAATAAACACATGAAATATCCTCAAAAAGATTTTTAAAAGATTCATGAAAATAGAGAAAAAACAATGTCATCAAGGATAGTTTGCATCTAGTAATGTTTCAGATCAATACTCCTGCCAATAACAAAGGAATTGCTGGTCAAAGTATGAAATAAGTTATTGAAGGTACCAAAGAGCAACCAAAGCATCAAGTTATCAAATGGCTTTAGCTATTATTATATAACAAAAGTATAACTGAACTAAGCAAGTGGGCCAAATTCTGATGCAATGGTATTTTGCAGAGAAAAAGATTTAACTGTAAGGCAGTTATACAAGGAGACAGGAGACAAGGCTCAGATCTGTCTACCCAAACGAAGGCCTGAGATGAGTTTTAAGAAGTGAGGGTAAGAAGAAGTATTATATATGTATTATTTTAGAGAGAGGAAGGGCGAGAGAGAGTGAGAGAAACATCAATTTGTTGTTCCACTTATTATGCATTCATTGGTTCTTCTGGTATGTGTCCTGGCCCAGGATAGAACCCACAATCTTGGAGTATCAGGACGATGCTCTAACCAACTGAATCAACCCACCAGGGCAAGGTTATACATATTTTTGGTTCTGATTTTGATTGGTTGGAATCATACATTCCTAATAATATTTGGTTTTCATCCCAGCCGGGCAACAGTTTTGGGCACCTCCTGCTTCAAAAATGGGTCCACGAGGACCAGATATTTGCATGTTGGTTCCATGGTAGTGTGAATTTTGGTTCCACAGAGACACACTGAGAATTTTGTTAACTGCGAATACTCACATAGGCTAGTGAGTGGGTTATGGCTGTCTCTGTAGAGGGACATGGGAAGAGCCTCCTGCTGTTTTCTGCAATATACTTTAAAAAAAAAAACAACTTGGCTTGTGTCAGGTTTCAAAATCACCTCAAAATTTTGTTGTTTAAAACAATAATGAGTATTTTATTATGGCTCATTAGTCCTTGGGTCAGCTGGAAAGTTCTGCTGATCCAAGCTAGGTTCAGCTGATGTGTTTGAGTCAGCAGGTGGGTTGGCTGGTGGTTGACTGATCTCACTCACATGAGCCCAGATGAAACAATCCTTCTGTTTGATACAGTCTCTCATATTCCAGCAGAGTAACGTGGGTTTATTCTCATGGCAGTTCCCAAGGCAAGGATCTGAGACAGAATTGAAGCATGCAAGCCTCCTGATGCCTAGTTCCTGACGTGGTACATTGTTGCTCCTGTGTCTTCTATTGGCCAAAGCAGGCTATAACACCAACAAGATTCAAGGCATGGGGAAATAGACTGTATGTCTATTGGGATGAGCTGCAAAATCACATTGCAAAAGTTGTAGATGAAGAATTGTAGTCATTTTTTTTTTTAGTAAATCTGCCACAGATGTTAAGATCCCAGAGTGAAGAGAAGCACAGAGAAGTGAGCCTACAATTTGGTGGTGTTTGCATCACCAAGGCATTTGCCAATTCACAAGAACCTGCTGGGAGGAAGGGAAGTTCACCATGGCTTTCAGAAGTCTGATAGGACTGGGGTAACAAAAATTAGAGTTCAAGGCTCATGAAAGAGAAAGCACTCTGAGAGGCAGCCCAGGCACTGAGGACCTCTGAGGGGCTGTACTTATGGATAAACATGAAATACACAACTTTCACAAAGGCTACAGTACAATCAAATCAGCTCAAAACTTGCTTGGATTAAGGCAGTGATTCTCAAAGTATAATGTTCAGACCCCGGAGGTTTTTTAAGGGATCAAGAAGGTCAAAACGATCTTTATGATAATACTGAGATACAACTTGATTATTTTTTAGCATATTAACATCTGCACTCAATGACATAAAGGCAAATGAAAGATTTGGCTGTTGGCCCCTTGGTGTGAATCAAGGCAGTGGCATCAAACCATATTAGTAATCACTGTTTTCTTCACTACCACACATTCAAAGTTTAAAAAGAAAAAGGAAAAGGGAAAAGCCTGTTGCACTTAAGACTGCCCTTGATTAAGCAGGAAAAATGTTAATTTTATTAATTTTGAACTCAAGCACTCATCTTTTTAACATTTTGTGTGATAAAATGTGAAGTATGCCTAAAGTACTTCTATACTTATGGAAGTACAATGGTTTCCTGAGAAAAAGCACCTATGCAATTGTTTGAGTTGTGAGCTGAACTAGCCTTTTCTTTCATGGAACATTGTTTTTACTTGAAAGAACAACTGAGAGACAAGATATAGTTATCCAGATATGGGTATTTGGCAGAAATTTTCTCCAAAATGAACAAAGTAATCCTGTCATATCAAGGACAACTAACAGTGTTTGTTGCCAAAACTTAAAAATTTGAGCTTGAGAGCCTTCTACTCTTTTAACATATTTCCAATGACACCAGTGATGGTATTACCATATTTCATTTTTTGGCATTGTGTAGTGAAATGTGCTAACATTTGGAAGATCTGCACAATTCAGTGAACCAACATTTTCCAAATGATCAATGTGTGATGTTACAAAATCATGTATGGGTAAAAGATCCATTCAAAGTGCAGGACAGGTCAATAGATTTTAACTTAACAGCGTATGAAAAAGTCATCATCTTGGTTTCAGATTTCTCTTTGCAACCAATCTTTTAAAAACTACCACTTATCTAGTTTAATGTAGTATCAACAAAGAATATTCACAAAAAGTGAAAAGGCTGTTAACCTACTACTTCCTCTTCAATTACATTTCTGTATGAGACTGGAGGTCCTTCATATACTTCAACCAAAACAACACAGGCAACAACTTGACTACAGAAACAGATATGAGAATATAGTGGTGTTTTCTAAAGCCAGACATTATAGAAATTTGCATACATGTTAAACAATCCCTCTGTTCTCACAAATTGTAAAAATAATTATTTTTCACAAAAATGTTATTTATGCTGACATATAGTAGTCAACGTATTAGTGTTACTTTAAAATGTATTTTTAAATTGCCCTGGCTGGTTTGGCTTAGTGGATCAAGTGCCAGCCTGTGAATCAGAGGGTTGCATGCCTGGTTGTAGTCCAGGTCCCCAGTAGGGGGCGTGTGAGACACAACCACACATTGATGTTTCTCTCCTCTTTCTCCCTCCTTTCCCCTCTCTAAAAATAAATAAATAAATATTTTTTAAATTCCTCAGTTTTAATCTTATAATATGAAAATATTTATAGCTATAACTCACGTAAACAATAGCTGTTTGGAGTCTTCAATAATTATTAAGAAGATAAAATGGTCCTGAGATCACTGGATTGAGATGACCTTTCCCTACCCTTAAAATTATCTCTGTTTTCAGGTAACACAGTTTTATATATCAGAAACCCTAAAGATTCCACCAAAATACTCTTAGAAATGATAAATGAATTTAGTAAAGTTGCAGGATACAAAATCAACACTCACAAATCAGTTCTGTTTCTATACACTAACAATGAACTGTTCAAAAAAATTTTTTTCCTTTTTATCTGCAAAAGGCTTTATTGTTTCTGTTTGGTCCATGGCTTGGGAGAAGTTTTCAGGGTGGAAAAATCTGTTTAGTGGCTGCAGGGAGAGGCTCAGGCAGAAACTCTGACACAGAGGGATGCAGAAGGAACCTCTCAAAGGCAGTGGACTCTGGTGGCTCCTAGTTGTACTTGAATGTGAGTCTTTGGAAGAGATACTCACCCAGCCCAGGCAGAGGGCCAGTTAGCCTGGTTTCCCATCTTGTAATGACTTTCTCCTCAGCTGGGAAGGGGCTTTCCAGCAAATCACAAAGATGGTGTTTGTGAGGACTGAATCCAGGACATGCAAATTCAAATGGGCCAGGTTCAGATTCTTTTGCAGAGCCATGGCAGTTCCCCTGGCATGGTGAGTTTTACCCAATTCAACTTGGGACAACTTTTGCAAGCCTTGAAAGAGGGCATGGCCACCAAGCTGGTTTTGCATCTTCTAGAGATGCTCAGTGCCCTTATTCTTCTTGTTGGTCAACTCACAGAAGTGGCCCACATCTTCCAAAGTTAAACTGCTGCCAAAGAAATAGAAGCCTAGAGAGAGGGAGGACTTGGAAGCCAGCAGATGCAAGGTGACCAGGCAGTGGACAGTGGTCTTCATCTCAAGGGAATAGCTGTGATAATTCTGAGAGCTCAGGGTTGCTCAGCAATAAGGGGCTAAGCATAAGAAACAATATTGACTTCCAGTCAAAAGGTGACATTGGGGCCCTGGCTGGTGTGGCTCAGTGGATTCAGCACCAGACTGTGAAGCAAAGATTCACTGGTTCGATTCCTAGTCAAAGCACATACCTGGGTTGCGGGCCAGGTCCCCAGTAGGGGGCGCATGAGGGGCAACCACACATTGATGTTTCTCTCCCTCTTTTTCTCTTTCCTTTCCTCTCTCTCTAAAAGTAAATAAATAAAATCTTTTTAAAAGATGATACAAGTCATTTTAAAAAATGTGGCATTGCCTCCTCACACAACCATATGAAAATTACAACTAAAATATAGAACAACCAATACTCAGAACTATCAGAAATTGAGTTGAATGAAAATCTAACAATTATGGAATTAAAGAAACCATATCCATCCAGACTGGTAAGAGGGGCAGAGACATGAAATGAGCTGGTCCCACATCCATGTGTGGTGGATAAAAATTTGAGAGGAATATTTTGGGAGCGAGGAATCCCAGAACCACACCTGGCCTCCCAACGAAGGGTTCAAGTGCCACAAGGAGAAGTTCTCATAAATTCTGGCTGCAAAAACCAGTGGGGATTGAGTCAGTGGAAGAAACTTTTGGAGTCCCAGGCAGTTTCCCTTAAAGAACCCACACACGGACTTACTCAGACTCACTCCCTCTGAGCTCCAGCACCAGAGTAGCATGTCCTTGGGTCATTCAGATAAGTTCTTTGGCTACTCTCTTTCCTATACTGTACTTTACATCCACATGGCTATTCTGTAACTACCTATTTGTATTTTTCTAAAAAAGGTTTTATTTATTTATAGAGAAAGGGGAAGGGAAGGAGAAAGAGAGGGAGAGAAACATCAATGTGTGGTTGCCTCTTGTGCGCCTCCAACTGGGGACCTGGCCCACAACCCAGGCATGTGTCCTGACTGGGAATCAAACTGGTAACTCTTTGGTTCACAGACCGGTGCTCACCCACTGAGCCACACCAGCCAGGGCTATTTGTGCTTCTCAATCCGCTCACCTCTTCACCCATTACCCTACACCCCCCTCCCATCTGACAACCATCCAAACACTCTCCATGATTCTGTTTCTGTTCTTCTTGTTTGCTTAGTCTGTTTTTTAGATTCAATTGTTGATAGATATGTAGTTATTGCCATTTTATTGTTCATAATTTTGATCTTTTTTTTTAAATACGTCCCTTTAACATTTCATATAATAATGGTTTGGTAATAATGAACTCCTTCAGTTTTTATTGTCTGGGAAGCTCTTTAGCAGCCCTTCAGTTCTAAATGATAGCTTTGCTGGGTAGAGTGATCTTGGCTGTAATCTTCTGCTTTTCATGACTTTGAATATTTCTTGCCAATCCCTGCTAGCCTGCAAAATTTCTTCTGAGAAATAAGCTGACAGTCTTATGGGAATTCCCCTGTAGGTAACTAACTTCTTTTCTCTTGCTGCTTTTAAGATTATCTCTTTATTTTTAAGCTTTGGAATTTTAATTATGATGTGTCTTGGAGTGGGCCTCTTTGCATCCATCTTGTTTGGGACTTTCTGTGCTTCCTGGACTTGTGTGTCTATTTCCTTCACCAAATCAAGGAAGTTTTCTTTCATTATTTTTTCAAATACATTTCTAACATCTTGCCCGTTCTCTTCTCCTTTTGGTACCCCTATGCTGTGAATGTTGGAATGCTTGAGGTTTCCCAGAGACTGCTTACAATATCCTTGGTTTTTTTTTTTATTCTTTTTCTTCTTGTTGTTCTGACTGGTTGTTTTTTGTTTCCTTATATTCCAAATCATTGATCTGATTCTCGGCTTCATCCACTCTACTGTTGTTTTCCTGTAAATTGTTCTTTATTTCAATTAGTGTATCCTTTGTTTCTGACTGTATTTTTTTTATGCTGTTGAGGTCTTCACTAAGCTTCTTGATCATCCTTTCAACCAGCGTTTTGAACTCTGCATCTGACAGATTACATATCTCCACTTTGTCTTGTTCTTTTTCTGGAGTTTTGATCTGTTTTTTCATTTGGGCCATGTTTGTCTCTTCATTTTGGCAGTCTCCCTCTCTTTGTTTCTATGTATTAAGTAGAGCTTCTTTGACTTGTGTCTTAGTAGTGTGGCCTAATGTAGAAGGTATCCTATAGGGTCCAGTGGTACAGCCTCCACTATCACCCAAGCTAGGTACTCAAGGTGCACTCTTCATGTGGGCTAAGTACACTGCCTTCTTGTAGTTGAGACTTGGTTGCTGTTGGCAGGTCAATGGGAGGCAACTACCCAGGCTAGTCAGCTTCAAGGGTTGGCTGTGACCACTGACCACCAACCTCCAGCCTCCATAGAGGACCAGCTGTGCAGCGGCAGGGTAGTGGTGCTCAGACATGGCCTGTAGCTGTCCCCTGGGTGTGCAGGCTCTGGGGTTTCCTGGGTGCTGCAGGCTAAGGTCAGGCCCCACCTGTGTTCTGCCTGGGGCCACCCTGCCTGAGCTATAAAGCAATCTGAGATGGCTGCCACTTGTGTTGGATTTGGAGATTCCCAGTTGAAGCCAAGCTGTGAATCTAGGCTAGCTGTTGCTAGTGCCAGGTCTGGGCCACTTAGCAAGAATTATGTGGGTTCGGGGCTCACTGAGACTAGCTGTTGCTTGTTTGAGAGGATTTAGGCTGTTGTGAAGCATGAGCCAAGACCAGCCATTCATTTGAAAAAGCACTGTTAACAACTGTAGGTTAGGTGGGGTGGGGCCTCGGGAGAACTCTAGGGTGGGTCAAACAGTGTTAGCCAGGTTGATGGAGTCTCAGATATGGCACTTGTCTGCTGGCTCTTTATCTCTGTGTGGGGAGGGTTCAGAAAAGGGACAGTTGCTTCTGCCCACCTTTCTGTCAGGGAGAAAGCTGTCACCCAGCTCTCACCTTGATGCCAGACACTTCAGTTCCTCCCTGTATGCCGCTGGTGCCTTTGAAGCTGTTACCCTGGTGCTGGAGGGATTGAACTCAAAGGGAGTGAGTCTAAGTCTATATGTGGGTTCTTTAAGGGGAACTGCTTAGGACTCCAGAAGTTTCTTCCACTGACTCAATCCCCACTGTTTTTTGCAGCCATAAGTTATGGGGACTTATCTTCCTGGCACTGGAACTCTGAGCTGGGTGACCTGGTGTAGGGCTGGGACTCCTTGCTCCCGAATTATCCTCTAGAATTATCCACCACACGTGGATGTGGGACCAGCCCACTTCACGTCTTTTGCCCCTCCTACCAGTCTGAGAGTATGCGGTTTCTTTAATTCCGTAGTTGTAAGACTTCCATCAACTTGTTTTATGACAGTTCTGAGTGATTGTTGTTCTATAATTTAGTTGTAATTTTGATGTTGTTGTGCGAGGAGGTGAGCCGTGTTTATCTATGTCGCCATCTTGATTGAAAGTCATAGATTTTTTTTAAAAAAAGATTTTATTTATTTATTTTTACAGGGGAAGGGAGAGAGAAAGAGAGGGAGAGAAATATCAATGTGGGGTGGCCTCTTGCACTCCCCACACTGGGGACTTGGCTTGCAACCCAGGCACGTGCCCTAGACTGGGAATTGAACCAGCAACCCTTCGCTTTGTAGACTGGCAATCAATCCACTGAGCTACACTAGCCAGGGCCAAACACAGATCTTAAAAGAACTGTGTTAATATGTCCATGAAGTCAAGTGACCAGTAGGAATCTAAAAGCTATAAAAAGACTCACTTGGATACTCTTAAACAGAAAAAAATACAGTAACTTAAAATAAGAACTTAAAAGATCATACATAAATACGAATTGGAAAATAATTAAGTTTACTTTTGTCTAAAAAAAGCAAGAGCCAAATAAACAAAAAACTGTATTTATAATTGTGAAGATTAATTTCATATGTCAACTTGGAGTGTTTCTGGATGAGATTAACAATTACATCAGTGAACTTTGGGTCCATATTATGGGTAGGCCCTAAGCAAGAGGAAGTTCTCCAGCAGAATGCCTTGAGACTTCATTAGTACCATTGGCTTCTTTTTGGACTGGAACTACACCATTGACTTTCCTTGGTCTCCAGCCTGCCAGCCTAAACTGCAGTTTTTGGACATACCAACTTTCATAATCATATGAGCCAGTTCCTTATAATAATATTTCATATATATCTATATCTATATCTATCTATATATATAGAATGGAGATATCTATATCTATATCTATATCTATATCTATATCTATCTTCATCCTCTGGTTCTATTTTTTTTTGAGAACCCAGACTAATACAATAACAATCCAGAAGGCAAATTATAGATGATATCAACATAAGCATAGTAACTAGAGGATTTTAGACTAAAGAATTCACCTTGTTATGGAGATAACTCAATGAAATAGAAAACAAACTACAATATAGTGTAACAAAGATATACTGAAAAACTAAAAATAGAAAATACTCTAAAAATATTTTTAAAAAATGGCGTGTGCACAGCCAGTGCTGCACTGCCACCCCTCTCTAATGCCAGCACCACTTCTAGTTTGCAGAGCTCCAGCAGAAGGGGAAGATGGTAAGTAGAGAGGTCTGTATTCCTGGCTCCTATAAAGCAGACTGCCACAAATCCACCAGTGGTAAAGCATGCAGGAAGCAAGCAACTGCCTACTAAAGCTACTTGCAAGGGTGTACGCTCTCTACTGGAGGGCAAAGAAACCTCGTGGTTTCAGGCCTGGT
The DNA here is from genome assembly GCA_028533065.1 of Trachops cirrhosus. Lineage (NCBI taxonomy): Eukaryota > Metazoa > Chordata > Mammalia > Chiroptera > Phyllostomidae > Trachops > Trachops cirrhosus. Next base: position 11,460 of record JAPYXV010002732.1, read on the forward strand.
ACTATAACACCCCATGAAATTAGACATTATCAGAGGTCCACTGAACTGATTTACAAACTTCCTTTCCAGCATCTGGTATGAGAAATTGCTCAGGACTTAAAACAGATCTGTGCTTCCAGAGTGCAGCTATTGGTGTTTTGCAGGAAGCAATGAGGCCTATCTGGTTTGCCTTTGTGAAGACACCAACCTGTGTCATTTCAAACATTAACAATTATGCCAAATGACATCCAGCTAGCATGCCACATACATGGAGAATGTGCTTAAGAATCCACTATAATCAGAAATATTACATTCTTTAAAAAAAATGTCACCTCTTTCTGTTATTGGTAGTTTTGAATATTAGGGTTTTTTTCCCCCCATGGGGTCAGGCATACTTACATACCTAAGTATATAGTTGCAAGCAGAAAATAGGGGGTAGAAATCAAGCAGTTTTTTCATCTTCATGTTTGTGTGAAATTTTTTAATACTAATGCAGGAACACAAAGCATTAGTGTAAGTCAAAATGTTTCAATGAACGAGTTTTCACAGTCAAACTCTGTATAATTATAAATAAACTTAAATTTTTCTGGACAATGCAAGCATTTGTATTTGTAAAAAAATTTATTGATTTTATTTTATTTAAAATATATGTTTTAAATTTATTCTTAGAGAAAGGGGAAGGGAGGGAGAAAGAGAGGGAGTGAAATATCAATCAGTTGCCTCTTGTAAGAGCCCCAAACTGGGGACCAGACCCACAACCCAGGCATATACCCTGATTGCTTTGCAGGAGGACACCCAACCAACTGAGCCACACCATTAGTGCTTTTTATTGATTTTAGAGGAAGAGGGGAAGGGAGAGAGAAAGAGGAAGGGAGAGAGAAACATCAATTTGTTCCACTTATTTATGTAACTGTTAGTTGATACAAATAATTTTTTTTAGATTTTATTTCTTTATTTTTAGAGAGAGGGGAAGGGGAGGAGAGAGGAAAAGAAACATTGATGGGTTGCCTCCCTCATGCCCCGAACTGGGAACCTAGCCCACACCCAGGCATGTGCCCTGATGAAATTAAACTGGCAACCTTTTGGTTTGCAGGCAGGCACTCAGTCCACTGAGCCACATCAGCCAGTGGTTGTTAGTTGATTCTTGTATGTGTCCTGACTAGGGATTGAACACACAACCTTGGTGTATCAGGATGATGCTCTAACCAACTGAGCTACCTGACCAGGGCCTCATTTGAATTTTTCTTTTTTAAAAAATATATATATATATTTTTTAAAGATTTTATTTATTTATCTTCAGAGGGGAAGGGAAGGAGAGAGGGAGAGAAATATCAATGTATGGTTGCTTCCTGTGCATTCCCTGCTGGGAACTGGCCTGAAACCCAGGCATGTGCCCTGACTGGGAATCGAACCATGATCTCTTGGTTCACAGGCCC